>JAGGAR010008120.1:0-21660 GCA_017657315.1 Termitomyces sp. K1Ag
TTTAGAGAGGAGCATTGTAGCAGATTTGCAGGGCGTGGTAAGAGGCAAAGATGAGCGAGGCCGAAATTTGGCTCAAGGACGTCATATAATCCCGCCCGGTGGCGGTGCAGACGCGTCGCGTTGCGCGCATGTGATCATGTTTACCTTGAACTGCGAACTCGCGATGCTGAACCCCTGGGCTGAAAATTCAACATGAAGCTTGTTTGGAAACTAGAAGACACACGGGAAGAGATATGGAAAAAGTTCTTAGGTATTATCGCCACTTTTACGGAGATAGTGAGATCGCGAAGTCGCCCGACCGGATTCTGGCATTGCTCCTGCTTGCAGCAACCAGGTCAGTTACTCTGCAGAGAACCTCTCTAATGACTCGTAAAAGCGACAACACATGATATTCATGTCACAGTTTCCTAGGTCTGTTCCACTTAGATCTTTATTTGAGATATTGGGCGCTCACTAGCATGAAGCCTCTCTCGCCGGCTTCGATTCAAATGCTGGCATCAAAGTGACTTTCAGGGGTGTTTCCATTCTTACATTGGGCACCGGACCAGGTTTTACTAGTTGGTTGTTTACACTGATCAATGAGGTATGCAGTTCTGCCGTTATCGACTCAAAACTGTATCAGCGGACTGAGGCATTTTACAGCCACAGGCGCTTCAATACGTCAATGTGGTTAATCTTCAGTGTTTATGCTTACGATCTGTGCACGTTCACCGGCATGATCTCTCTGAGTGACATGAAATACTAGGATCTGTGAGCGCCCATCTTTTGGTGTACACGCAATTCCAGCGTCTCAGGATCGCTGCGTATTAAGTATCTACAGTTTCAAAAACTTGGAAAGCGGACAGGACGAGGTTAGATTCCGCTTTCTTTGCTGCAGTCCTGAATACATGTACATAGAGCTCTTGGTGCACTTTTTATTAAAACATTGCTCTTCAGGTGCGCAAAAGTGAACTCTGAGCGTTCATGATAGATAACTGAGCTCTACCCCTTGTTATAGTGTTCAAGCGCCTGTTTGCCTTCATATACAATCTATTTTCTAACGAAGCTTGCCCGTTTTCGGTAGTCAATTGAAAGCATTTGTGAAACGTCCGTTTTCGTCGAATTTAGCATTTTTGATGAAACAACAGAACCGACTTGCCACGCAAAAATCTCCGTTCAAGCCGGGAGTTCTAGTGTCTTATGCGGCGATTGAGGTTACATACGATTAATTGAATTCGGACAGATTTTTGACATGACGAATAGACTAGTCAATATCTGCATGTTCATCCGTCACATGTACGTATACAAGACTTCTAGCCTCTACCTCTATGTTCATCTATGTTCAATTCAATCGACACAGAAAGAAGCATTCCAAGTGTCTCGACACCCCTGCGCACATCCTGAACTTATAAAGCAGGCCGTTTAATGAACTGATCAGACTTCAGCCTCCAGATCTGAAAAAACCGGCATGAAGCTCGCCTTTTCATTCATCACAGCCCTCCTTGCTCAAGCATCCGCACTCTACATTAATGCTGCGGAGCGTGGTGCAAACGAGTCCACTCTTCTGCCAGTGAGTCGGATGTCTTAATTATAATTCAATATCAAATTCAAATCTAACATCAACTTCCATTCAGCCTCTTGTCTGTGGCGACCCTGCAACAGCTGTTCCCCTCTATCGCGCATACAGTGCAGCCATATATGACCACCTCTACACCACCAGCGCCAGCGAAATCCAGAGCGTCGTGAACGCGGGCACTTACTCCAACGAAGGCACTGTAGCCAAAGTCTTCGCAACCCAGGAGCTTGGAACAGCCCCTCTGTACCGCTTCTACAGCCAGGCTCTCACTGATCATTTCTATACTTTGAATCAATCCGAGGGACTTGACGCTGGATACGCTCCGGAGGGTATTACTGGTTATGTCTACCCAGGAACAGATTGCGGCGGGGTTCCTTTCTATAGGTTGTACCTGCCTGCACCAAAGGCCGACCATTTCTACACGACACAAGATTGGGAGGTCACCTATGCAGAGACAGGCGGGTATCAGTTCGAGGGAGTGGCAGCGTATGTTATCCCCGCCTGAACCGCGTATCTCAGAGCAGGTGAGCCAAAATTATGGCCTCGGCGGAGTGCTTTAAGTCTGAATAACGTTTTACAGCCGCCGTATCTGGTCTTTCAGTGTCGTCTTGTGTTGGCTGTGTCGTGAACCACGTCAGACTATCAGAAGTGTTTGTACCTGTACTAATAGTTCGAGTCAAGTCATCATCAGCCTGTATTCTTCGTCAAATGATCGTAGGCACCAAAACGTTGAGAGCATCTGCGCCAAAGTTTGTCGAAGATGGATAGTGCCTGCCAACTTTCACTGGTGCCAGTGTGGCGCTGCAAATTGCCACACCATTATGGCGGAGCCCCGAATTCTTCCCTATCAAATACACGATGTCTCCTACTAGCGACATTAATACCTTATCAGAACGTATCGAAGCCCCTTAAAAATGTCAGCAGTTTGAGCTGGACTCTGGGCTTGAAACCTGTCAATCATTTCTTGTTACGCAACATGGGCTACCGTTCTTGATGGACCCATGAGGTATCATTGCTAACGAAGGTGAGACCAAATCTTGTGTGTGCTTCATAGAAATAATTGACAGCCTCGGCGTGACAGCGCCGTAAAATCGCAAGCATAGGGTCTGTGGCTCGTGTAAGAGAATCTCGTATTATTCGAAGAAGCAGCAGAATAATATTGTATAAATTGCCCCCGAGTTCCTGCCTCTTGTACTGGATTACACTCAATGCACAACACCAGTAGTACTTCCTCCGACTCGGAGTCTGACGGATCTCTTACAAAACCTCTTTCTGATATTTACCTACCTTTTATGTATCAGAGTGCGATATGGAAAGCACGTCCGGGAATTTCCATTCATTTCTGACGAATCTAGATGCCCCTTCGGATGGTACGAACGTAAACGAGGTTAGTTCTAGATTGATGTGATGACCGATGCCACCTAAGTGTATGAATGGTGCAAGGGCTAATAGCAGCTGTATTGATATACCTTTCGTTGGCGTTAGGCCGTAGATTATTCGATAGAGTCAGTGGTGAACAAGTTAGTCCTTCAGTTTCCAAGCCAGTAGATCCATTTCATCTTTGACTCAAACGAGCTTAGTGTACTTACGCGTGGTGTCGTCGTGGATAGATATACGCCTTCAGTGCCAGTTTGCTCCTTGCAATACAAGAAAACAGTCACCATATAATATACAAACGAGAACGGCATATCCGAGTCCGATTTGAGGTACAGTCAAGAAACAAGAGTCATGATGCGAGAAGGCGGAGGTGCATCTGACGTGAGGGAGGCCATCCGAAGTCACAGGATATCACTGGATAGCATCTTAGAAAGACAGCTCGTCAACACAACAGACAGACGAGTCGCACATCTCGTTAACTCACAATTCATCCCTTCACCTCATGCACTCTATCATTTCCTCCCATCCACGATCGTTCCCCTATCTTCTCCACATCATAATCAAAGCTAACCCTCTCATCCCTTCCACACGTGCATTCGGGTTGTAGACCCTCAATCAACTTCGCTTTCAAAAATATATACGCCGTCCCAAAATTCAGGTTGCCCGCCAGGATGAAACATACTGTAGTCACTATATCCTCCTGGGTCTTGTGTTCACGGAAGCCCGCGACTGCATAGTTGATGATACCTGAACCCATAAGGATTCCTGCACAAATTGCATCATACTCCACCTTTGAGTGATTGTGGATGATGGGGTCGCGTGCTGGTTGCGGAATGTCAAGCATGACGAATGTGCAGAGGACGGCGTAACTGAGAGGGTGTTTCAAAGTAAGCGCTTGTATATTAAATCTGTAAGGGGCCTTCAGCGACTCACCAAAGATTCGCAAAGGCTAAAACGCCTGACAATGACATTGTTCACCAAACGTGAGTTGGAATGATCGAGCAACAATTCTAGGTGAACATACCAAGCCTGGGAAACGAAAGGTCAATAAGTATGCATCGTATATGTTAAGGATGAGACGGGCTTGAACAGGCATGTATGCATCAAGCTCGCCGTCACTCGAATATGGCACGTTGAAAGAACTCACAGGACGAATCCGTCATCACTAGACAATATCATGGATGTCAGAAAGCGGCTTGGAACCTGAATTAGCACAGTGGGGGAAGTTAGTGGCCTCCAACAAGGCTTTTGAATAGAGGTGGCTTGTGCATGCAGTGAACTCCGATTAAAGTTGCACTGCCAGTGGCAGTGCCACGAAAGCGTTTCATGTACATACATACCACAGCACTTAACTCGATATTCAATGTACAGGTACAGTATTGATTATACTTTGACTAGAAGGTGCACTGCATAATCCATGACCAATTATATAAAGGCTATTCACAAGGAAAAGTCCGTCCAAGTACAAGTAGGGTGGTATGGAGGTCATCAGATTAGCGCGCGCTTGCGTACAGGTAGCCTGTGTTCGTATGTAATCGTATAAGAAGAGGGGAGTGCTATCTCAAGGAGGGGCGGTGAAGAAAGCCATTAGACAGCAGTTACACCGGTACTATTTGTGGGCGTGGCTTTGGCAGCATAACGTGGCAAGGTCTCGATTGGCTTGGAGATAAGGTATCCTATCGATAGTCAGTAGCGGAACGAAATAAAACCTATTCTTAACCCACCGTTCAGCCCCGCAGCCTTTTCACCCTGTCTTCCAAAACCAAAACCAGCCTTTGAAGAACTGGTCTGCGACGCATGATCGCTTCCAGTGAACATGCTCGAAACAACCGATGACGCAGCAGAGGTCGCGGTCGATATCGCAGGACGTACGTCAACACCAGCAACGTGTGTTGGTAGAGCACTCTTAGCTTGTTCGCGCCACGAGGTCAAAGAACGCTTAGCCCTAGCCGATGCCCGCCAAATTAGCCCCACTAGAATGTTGAGACAGCCGATTGAAAACAGAAAGAAGGCAGCGACGAGCGTGAAGGTATCAACATGATGTGAGAGGATAGCAGCGCCGATCCTGTGGGGTCCAAGCTCATCAAGGATGGTAGGACGCAGGACAAGGAAAAGCTTACAAGCATTGCATAACGCCAAGAGCTCCAAGGCCAAAATCCTTACCCAATACAGGGAAATAGTGGTCGAAGAAGCGCGATGGCCACCCGAATTCTGACATGATAAGCAAGACACTCTGGCCGATGATCAGCAGCCTGTTAAGAACAGCCCAGAAGACACCAGCTGGCTGATTGGGCACCGTGCTTCCCCTTCAAAATCGATCATGTAAGAGATGAGGAAGATGTCAAGGCGTTACTAAGAGAAACCATACATGATATAATCCATGTCCGACATGTTAACCGTCGAATTGGTGCCATGAGAGGACGTCACAGTGGAATTGGAACTCGACTTGTCAGCAGTAACGAAACGATTGACCGCTTCAATATCTTGAACAAGAGTTACAATATTGCTGGCAAATACAAGAGTGAGCGCGATGATGCTCAGGATGCGAACACCATTGAGACCGATGAACGTGTCTGGTTTGAAATCGATCCAGATTAGTTGCAAGTAACTGGACAGTACTAGTAGTACGGCCACTCACAAGCACGAGGAGGTAGCATTCAATGAGTCTGACGAGGCTCGAAAAGTGTTCAGGGATAACGTAAATGCGAGCAACCAGGCGTGAAACAAACTAGATGCACCAGCACCTAACTAGATGAAAGAACGTCAAGAGAAAAGAGGTAGGTAGCTCAAGAGCCTTGCAGACAAAAGGAGGGAATACGGAGCCACTATTAATTCATGCCTTATGTAGTACTGGCACGAGGCTTGGCCGATGTTGCCCAGGGTTCGGGCATTTTCATTGTTCTCGGTCAAAAGGCAAAACAAGCAAGCTCATTGTTCTTTGTATTTTTGTCTGTCACGTGAGCGCGTCTCAACCATAATTTACTCCTGTCATCTCGTCGCTTCATGGGCTTGCTTAGTCCGGCTGTCGCAGGCCGTCGCTTCCCTCATACACAACAAGGACAAAATATCTTGAATCTAGTAGTCGACATAGCGACCAGGCAAATGGATAGATTTGTTTCTCGTTAGCAACCTTCTGCTGTAACTTGAACTTGTCATGGATCCTGACAAGCTAGCGCTTCTATCTCTCATCACTGTACTGACGTTTCCATGAGTACAAAAGGATTGCCTTGTATATAATTCAGGCAATCCTACGATCGTCGCAACAGCATGTATGGCATGAAATATGATATGTGCGACAACAAATTCGGAATACAATGTCCCTTTCCCAAAGTCCGGAGTTCATAGACTGGGCATGTAAACAGTAATGTACCAGATATAGCGTAAGAAAGGTATCAGGAGGTATCTTCAGAAAGCACGAGAGTGAGGGATGAGGACAGAAATACAGACATTACGAATATCACGAGTCAGGTAATGGAGGAAGCAGTGGTACTTGGCTTGCAGGCCGATTCGCTGGTCGCTTCAGCTTGCGCTGCTCAAGCTCTCTGGCGCGTTTCTCCTGTTCTGCCTGCATGGCAGTCATGATTTGTATTTGCTGTGCAATGAACTCCGACGTGCCGGGTCTGAGAACGATAGTCATTAGACCAGGCAAGACGATACCAAAAACAGCTCAAGGGCCTTACCGCATGCGAAGAATCCTCAAGATGGTCTCCTCACTCGTAGCCTCCTTCTCTTGTCGCTTCTCCTTTTTACGTTCCCTGATGGTACCGAGATTCCTCTGGGAATAAACACTCTTTGCGCGCTTCTTTATCGTTCCGGAGGACCGCAAGCCCTGCTGCATCATACGAACACACTCTTCCATGAGATCGTCCCTGAGAGAAAGTCAAAGCATGCTTCAAACTCATAGTCACAAAATCTACTCACGTGTGCCAATCATAGTACAGTCGTACAGAGAGCACGTCACGATACTTCTGATTCTGCAGAACCTCTAGAGGCACTGGCCCTTCGCCTCCCGCATAGAAGAAATTCCTCAAAAACTATTAAAGAGATGAGTGTTACATGCAAAAGAGTGGTTCGTTCATACACTATACCTTAAGCCACTTGAACACGATATCGACCTCCTTTTCGCTCATCGGCTTCATGTCACTTGAGATATCGGACAGAGGTGGAATCAGTAGACCCTCCAAAACCGTCAAAATTTCCTTCCAGACGCGCGTCATCACCATCTCCTTCGCCGAGTCGCTCAGATACGTGTTAAGCGTCTGCAGATTAGCATCAAGGTAGTCGAATAGCGGGACTATAGCCTGCTCGATCTCCACGTCCGTCAGCTCTTCAGGCCGTACGCGCGGTTTCTCATTCTGAGGCAGCGGGATCTGGACCTCGTTGCTAGCCGTCCCGATGGCAGAGCGATAGAATGCTGTCACGTTGTCAAAGGCCTTGTTGTAGTCCAATGTTGAGTTTCCAGATTTCATAAGGCTCTTAACAATACTACGCGAAAGACATTGTCGGACAAACGGTGACATCTCATTTAACCATATGAGTAATTTTGCCACATCATCAATAGCTGAAAAGAATACCTTATCAATGAAAATTCGAAGCATGTCCCCTTCGGCTCGCTTCAGCGAACGGAAAGCCCGCCCGAAGAAGAACTGAATGTCGTCCTTCTCACCTTCCATGCTCACGCGAATCGACACTCGCCCATGTGGCTCCAGATTCATCCAGAGTTCGTGAGCCAGGAAATCACCAAATCGTCTTGGGTCGAGGCAGAGGTATGCCCGCCCAACGGTGTCGTGTTTGCCCACCAGAGCTCTATCACGCACGCTGACCATCAACCACAACTCCTTTTCCACGGAAATATCAAAAGATTCTTCCCCTGCGCATGCGTCTATTGTCAGAATCCACTAAAAAGATACAAGTCTGAAGAACAAGAACGTACACCGCGGATTCAGTGTCTCGTAAATCGTCCTTGTCTTCGCAAGACGATTGCCATCGGGATCACTGAGCGTGACAAAAGTATCCAACTTCGCCGACGGGCTGCTATCTAAAGGTACGAGGCCTTCGGCAATCACGATCTTCACCGTGAACAAGAACTTATCGCGTTCCACCTTCTCCGGTAGCGGTGGTGCATGTTTCGCTACCGCTTCGGCCATCTTGTCTGTCTCCATTTGCGTGTACATGTTATCGAGCAGCTTCCGTGCTGCCTCGATGTTGTTAAGCTTGACACATGACTGGGGCTGGAAGTTGAAGGGTTCGATTCGCTTCTCGCCTGTTGCCGTAAGCTGTTTAGCTTTCTCGAGCCACGCTGATGACTTTTGCGGCTGGATGTAGTCCGTTGGTCGCGGGAACATCTCAGCCATAAACATGGATTCGATGCTTCGGCAATACTGCTCGACAGTTTTGGAGAGGGTCTGAATGACGATGATAGCATTTAAAATAGCGTATAAGATATCGAGTGGCTCAAATTACCTTGGATAGACCTGTGAAGAATCGTGCGTTCTGATATTCATCTTCCCACTCCAAATCCTGCAAGAAGTTGATGGGACTTCGGAGGGAGTCGAAAAGATCAACAATCGAAGAACTGTGCCCTTCAGACCCTTCAGCTTCAAACTGTTCATGAATGGAAAGTTATCAAAAAGAAAGACATTTGTATCGAAACAAGTACCTTGTCTGCAGCAATAGCCTTGAACAGCTTAATGAGCTCAAAATCAAACGTAGCATAGAACGGTGCTTACGGCTTGTACCCATTGTTCTGTCTTGCTGTCTGTATTGATGAGCCATTGCCGGACATAGGGCTCAAAAAAGCCAGCGATGTTGAACGCGATTTCCCCTCTGTATGAGAGCTTACTCCAGCTGAACTCAGACGGGAAGCATATGGGGACGTACTGTGGCACAAAAGCGGCATACATGCCAAGCAGAGTCTTTGATCGGCGGTAGAGGGCGAAGACGTCCTGAATGGGGACATCTGGTGTCGGGCCATTCATGGATGATTCAAAGAGGCGCCTTTGAGAGTTCTGTAGTTCTACGATAAAATGTGGGACAGTAATCTCAACCATGAGTGATACAAGATCAAGTTGGCTATAAAGAACAACAGTTAACGAGGGCAGCGATGAGGAGAACGATTCGTACCCTAATAACGGTTCAGGGAATCTTTTATCGAGCAGTTTCGCTGACTTCTCGAGTTCGTCGGTCATGAGCAATAAGGGCAGTGCACGATTGACGCCAGGTGCCTTCTGCAGTTCCTGCATTTTGACCTCATAGAAATGCGCGGATACTTCTCGTATTCGTTGTTGAACATCCAAGAGCCGTGCACTAATGTCAACATGGTACCTCTCAAGGAGGCCGCTATCTCGAACTTGTTCCAAGATAGCAAGATATGGTTCGATTTCGGAAGGTTTGAGGTTAGGCAGTGCATCCATGGCGTGATAGAGGGAAGAGAGGAAGATATTAAAGAGAGATGCATATGTACCACAGAGGTATTCAGACTATCAAAAAACGATCAGCCAGGCCAAACCATCACTACAGAAGATTCAAAATTTACGTCTTGGACCGGCCAATTCTCCACCTCTGTCTCCTGCATTATTTTCATGATGTTTGAAAGTGCTTCTGGTATACATTCAAGGGGTACGTCGTTACGTTCGTAAAACTCTTTCACCAAGTCCAAAAAACTGGTGACCCGGTAAGAGTGGCCTATTCGCCATCGTAATGCGCATTCGTTGATAAGTTCTAGATGTGGGGTTGATAAGATCCCAAGAGAGACTTCGTCATTGTCGTCGACTTCAGGGCTCATCATAACCTCTAGGTCTGCCACAAGACAGTATTCAAGTAGTCGCCGGTAGTATTTGCGAGGATTTGGGGGTATAAAGGTAAAATGATGACCGACGGGAAGATCCTCTTCACCGTCGTCGTCTGCTTGGTCGACATATAGAGACCGTCGGCTGGAAATTGAGGCATGGCGGGTGGTCACGCCTCCAGGAGAGTCCGCAGTGTATATTGATCCTGGTCGCGTATTTGACGTTTGATAGGATGGCGCTACTTCCGACGGTGTTGATTTGGCCAGTTCTGGGTTGAATTGAACCATGATAACCATTAATTGTTGTAGATGTGTGGTTTCGAGGGTTTTCCAATGATTCCAGGCGGCCTCACTATCGAAGTCTTCTCGTCGTCCGGGAAATGGTGCACCGGCATTGATATTTTTCAAGCATGTCTGTTGGTTCGAATCAGCTGTTGAACACGCCGAGGTATAGCCGTCTTGCCTTGAGATCATTCATCGCTGCCTGAGGACACGATCGAAAGTGAGTTACTATTCATGACATTCTATTATACAGAGAATCTCACCTTTTCTGTGACAGTTTGCCCCAGCATTTGGTCGACTTCTTTTTGTACAGCAGGCTCAGGCAACTTGAATAGGCGGGCAACAGTTCGAACCAGGGACATATCTGCAATGTTTGTGCTTATGGCAGCGACGCTGATGGAGTCACGATCGCGTGATGGAGAAGCAGAGTCGTAACCTGAGTCGCTGTAAGCTTGCGTTGACGGAGCTAGTTTTGCGGTGTATGTGTCGAGGCGAGAAAGAAGCTCCGGAGATACATGATGAACGTTTCGTAGACACTCCCGGAGCATCTTCACGAACTGTGCTATGTGATTATTGAGCTCAACCTTCCAGCCATCTCCACTGAGGGAAGGCTCTTTTTTGAGAACCGATGTAGCATTAGTGGCAAACAACAGAATCAACTCCTCGATCTTCCTATTCTCCTTCATTTGGCGTTTGAAGCTGTCGTTCATGAACTGGTTGTAGAACTTGGCCATTGTCCTTCGTAGCAGTTGATCAGAGTAGCTTTTGACTTTGTAAGTCCTGTGTTCACGTATATCGCGGTTACAATCACGCACCCAGGGTCCTTCCCCATCGAGATATTCTGCAGCTTGAGCTCCAGGACCTTGAGTAACTTCTCTGGAAACTTGACGCTCTTTGATCCATCTCTAACGTCTCTGAACACGTCACCAATTGAGAAATTTGACAGAGCTGAAAGTCGAGAGGAGTGTTCCCGATCCCGAACCTCTGTTGTGGAAACCTTCGGCGTCGTGTCGACTGTCTTGGGGAGCAGGAGGTAGCCCAGGATACTGATTGATCTATCAGAAGAGGAGCACCTCGCAGATACGTGTAGCACTCACGCTACGCGAAGAACATATCTAAGATGAAGTAAGAAGAGAAGGCCTCAATAACAGACATGGGTGGTGTACGCACTCGAATAGATCCTCTTCAGTAACCCGATGCTTTGAGACTCGCTTCTCTTGTGAGTAGCTGTCATAGCTTCGACTTGACATGAACCAAGATTGCTTTGATGAAAGAAGAGGATGGCCGTAGTACAGGAAGGGTTGAGGCGTAAATACACAAGAAATCACTGTCACACCCATCGACATTGGAAATCATCAAAAGTAAACAAGCTCTTCCTTCTCGCCCTTACCCTCTGCCAACGAGTGAGAGACGAAGCTGGAACCATCGTCCAGCTAACGTCTAGTCGGTATCTCTACCTATACGTGCTTACGTTCATGAGCCTCTTACAAATAAGTAGGTTCATATCTCTGGGATTCGGGAAGGAGTGTACTATCTCAGTGGGAGGTCACTAGTAAGTACTCTGGCAGCCGCTCAACATTCAACGTTCATGATCAACAGCCGCCTCACTCTTGGATAAAAAACGAAGGTCTACCTTTTTCTGTCCGTTTCCCTCATCACTGTCAAGAACGGTATATTCGTCCGCCCACTGAAGGGTTTAGGATGTAACATATCGACTATCTGTATCATCTGTAATATATAAGGTCAGGCTGACAGCTAGTACCGGAGCTTCTTCTTGGCCTTGAAATTTGATCATTATACAGCCGTCGGCGGCCAGGCGCTCAGGGAGCGGCTTTTCTTTGGTCACAGAATTGACAAGGACAATTTTCCGATTAGTACGCGAGATATAGCGCCAGAAAACTCATCTATAGGAGAATCCCATCTTGTGGTTCTCATGCCGACATCGCATTCTGTATATTCCTGTTAACGAAGCGTACGGCGGTTAACATAGCCTGCGTTTTACTCTCGATCATTCAAGTTGATTTTATTTGTTTCATCTCGGTGGTAGTCACTTTTCTGTAAAGCTGGAGCTCCGACGAGTCCGTATACGACATTGCGTGAGCAGGAGGTACAGAGATAAACGTCATCAGAGACAGGTTACCCTTATGTATATGATGTGCATGCCAGTTGATTGTATGTAATCCGAGTCAACTGCGAGTACAGTCAATTGTCGAGCAGTTGTCACGGTCAAACTCGGCTCCCTTGAGAGGAATAATTAATAACGAACAGATCATAGTACAACTGAATACAATACACCAATTTTGGACCATAGATTATTATCATATATCGTTCTTGTGGTGATACAGAATCGTACAAGTGAAAGCCTAAGTAGTCCATGAGATGCAACTATATGGAAATGCGTCAGGGGAATGAGAACATAAGAACATATGATCGAACTTTAAGTCAAGAAATGAGTCGTCAACTTGCGAACGCACACCATCATCATTATACTAAACAAGTGGGATATCGGCCTGATGAGGATTGAAGTGCGTGCAAGCGCAAACGTAATCAGATTGTCCGACGAACATCTTTCCATAGCGTGTGTGAAAGCGGACTAAGCAAATGAAGGGGCTTGTTGATGCTGTGTCTGTAGGGTTGAGGCAGTGATAGGTAACGGCATAGGAGAAATTCCATCGATTGGTTGCCGAGGGACTTGTTCAGGGAACAACATGACACCTGGTGCTTGGAGATGATTCCGGAGCCTTAGATTGTCGATTTGTTGAGCAGGTGAAGGTGCAATCAATGCAGGAGGGCCATAGAGGGCAAGGAGATCCGGGGGGCTCATCGACGGCCTGTTTGGGTCATATTGGTCGTGAAGTGGATATTGCAACGGGGCCTGAGAATGCAAAGGTGGTGGCACCAGTGCAGGGGGAGGAAAGTAATCAAGTGGTGGTAAAGGTTTTGGTGCAACAGAAAACTGAGGTAGGGCAGGTACCATATTAAATCCAGGTTGCTGGAATACATTATCTGCCTGAGCAGGGATGAAGTGCTGATGCTGTAACATGGGAAGCGGTGTGTTCCCAAGCGCTCCAGGGGGCCTAATCGGGCCTATCTGAGGTACGAATGGCTGATCGTGCATCAGACCTATAGGGAGAATGGGCTGAGGAGCCAGCGCCAGCAGGGGTGCTGCTTGTTGCAAGATGCCTGGGATAGCCCGGATGGGTTGATTGTTCGGCAATACGGGATATCGAGGTCGCCTGCCCTGCATTCTGGGACGTGCCCGACGAGGTGATGACTTTTGACGGGGTGGAGGCGGTAGATCCACTTGAAGTTCATTCTGCTCAACATCTGGAAGATCGCGCTTGACTTGTTCAAGAGCAGTAGTAGCAGCTTGTATGACCTGGAGGAAGTTAATCATTCCAATAGCCTCAAAGAGAACTGAACTGACGTCGTTATTGTGCCTGTCTATCTCGGCGTCGAAGAGCGGGCACTTCCCGTTGCTATTTTTCACCCGACGTCGTCCCGGATGGCTCTAATCGGAGTGTTAACGACCATGGGAGAGTCAAGATGAAAGATTAACCCATACAGAATCGAAATGGTCATAACCTGTGATGGCCTTTCGGCAGATATAACATGATAATGTGCCGCAGGAAGGGCATGTTATCTTGTTGCACTGCGACATGGGCACATGTCAGTTGAGATCCATCACTAGTTGTCATAGATCCATACACCATCGTCTTTAATGAACGCTAGAAATTATATGGTGAATCAGGAACGAAATGAAAGACAAGCGATACACCAAACATACGCTTGTCGCACTTTGGACAACTTCGCATTAATGCGCGGCCTATTGAACATCACATTCATGGGCCAGATTTTTGAATAGTCTGTAAAAAACTGCTCACTCATAGCTTCCGCGATAGCATGACGTCCTCCTCTAACCTCGTCATCGCGGACCTCTGAAGATCGCTGAATAGATAAAACTTGCGAGAATCGGAGAATATTTCACCTTGGCAAGTCTTTGGGAGATGATTCTGCAAAATCTCCGAGTTGTTGTCCCAGTAAGACCGACAGGACGGTGACGTACCAGCTTCTTACACCCCCGACAGCTCTCTTTACCACACTTCTCCGTGTTACCACAGAGAAAAACGGTCGCTCGATCATCAGAAATCACACAGGCAAATTCACAGAATGGGCAGTCTTCCAAAACAAGTCCCGCTGCCGTAATCTCCCGTCGCTGGTCCAGACGTTCCCATATGCTGAACTGCTTTTCGTCAAGCGCACAACGGAGGACATAGGCAGAGAAGAAGCTCTCGCATCCCTCCGTGGACATACACGGGATTCTTGATTTCTGGACGAGAAGCAGATTAGAGCAGTGGGTGGAAATGCACCCATAACAAAACATATGCCTATCGGGGCAGGAAGCCATGTCATTCTGTATATAGATTAGCTCGTTGGTCACGGGGGAAACTTTAAAGACTCACGGAAGGGTATTCTGTGAAACAACAACCACATTCTATCGTCCGTCCACTGTCAACAGCGACTTCGACCTGGTCTTGTGACGTTCCACCCTCCGCTACAGCTTGTTTGGAGAGTACGTCGAGGAGCCATTTGCGCTCACGATCAAACTGGGCATCCTCCAGCGCACGTTGCTTTCCTTTATCCGACTTCGCCAGGTTAGGGACAGGAGGAACAGCCGTCAAATGTAATCGTTTGAGAACTTCTCTTTGTTTGGCAAGAAGGAAAAGATGAGTGAGTGCATAACATGAGCCGAGTGACTTGAAGACAGCACGAATGAACCGTTCTTCGACATAAGAAAAATCTTCGTGCAGTTGACTCTGTCAGTCGATCAAATCAACTCTACATCGACCTGGGGAAAAAAGTGAACATACCACAGCAACCTCAACATAGTCCGGCCCCCCTTTTGGTGGCCGTGCCCTACTTGCGTAATCGATCTTGACCCGTTTAGCAGACTCGTTCACTCCACCTTGCTCCTCATCAGCACTATCTTTGCGTTTGCCAGAGCCGCTCCCAAGACTGGGGACCTCGAGGCTGATGGAGCCACTGCGGATGCCGCTTAAAGCATGGTCGACGATGATATGAGGACTTTTATGGGGGTTATTCTCGACGAAAGAATGCAGCCGATTCCTGTTAACATTCGGGTACACCTGGAGAACACGGCGGAGGCAGAAGTCGAGTCGACCTCCCACAGATTTCGACTCCTCAACCACAGACGAGTTTAAAGAGTTTGGAAAGTGTAGAGAGTGTGGTTCGTTAGCAGTGTCGTCAATGCCACCCATCTAGGAGGGACTCAAAGGAAGTTGGTGGTGGAACACAATCGACGTGGACTCTTATAGATTGGACTTGCGTCCCAGGGATCTGGTGTGATTGGTCCAGAATGTCCTGATCCTGAATCGTTTATGGAGATTTGCGAAAGTGATTCCAGATTATCTTGGCCTTATTCAGCCGTCCGTCGTGTCAGATAAAAGCTGCAACGACCCCTCGTTCGCCGTGCGCACCGTGATTGTGATGGGTTTGAGGACTTGCGGGTATCACGGTAGGACAGTGGTCGCACAGGGATTCTTCAAAGTACATTTGAATCGCGCGCTTCTTATATGTGGGCGCCAATCAGCCGGCACCGTTGACATGAGTCATGCCTGCCGGCTAGGATTATGAATGATGAACTCGTAGGAAGGTGGGGAGGCCGTTGTGAGAATTCGAAGAGTCGATGGTGATCGTTGGGTGATCGAAATCAAGGGCTCGTCGAGTTCGCAAGCCGAAAAAGTCGCAATACCGACAGAGTCGTGCGAGTGCCAGCCTAGGCCAGTTAGCACGCTGCAACATTCTACAGACTGAGGCTGAGAACTCTTCGCGTAGCACTATTTAAGTAGTGGTATGTATGGAACAACGTCTGTCATAACCTGTCCACATGTATGGACGTCTGCCCATGCTGATGAGATCTGCTTGCGAAGACACCCTTTTCTAGGGTCCAGATATTTTCGTCCATAAGGACTGAACGTTGAACTCCTGAGCTTGTCTCCGTTCTGTTCAATATTCAACCCAGGCTGCATGTGTTCCGTGGCCACCGTGGTGTAATGACAGCGGATAACTTGAATCTGCCCTTCT
Organism: Termitomyces sp. K1Ag; assembly: GCA_017657315.1. Classification (NCBI taxonomy): domain Eukaryota; kingdom Fungi; phylum Basidiomycota; class Agaricomycetes; order Agaricales; family Lyophyllaceae; genus Termitomyces; species Termitomyces sp. K1Ag. The sequence goes on from JAGGAR010008120.1 coordinate 16,107, forward strand.
TCAGTAACAAGTATTCTGGTCTATGCACGTTGTATGTAATTTATAAATGTCCAGAAATGTCGACGTCCCCGAAGAGAAGCCCCGAACAAAACCTCCCTGAATGCAGACATGTGGCTCTGCAGCAAGGCCTACATGTGGGCCCGGGTGGATCTCGCCGAGTTCATTGTGCAATTGATCAAGGCTATGGGTAGCTTAAACAAGGTTTCTACTTCCACTTTGGGTTGCTTGGGTACTTATGGAAGGTGGCCTTGCATTGCATAAGGTTGTGAAAGACACAGATCGGCCGACGACCAACAACAGTTCTTCGGGTTCATGTGTGCGATGGGTGGATTGCTATCCCAACCGTCAGTACTTCAGTTGTAGAAAGGCAAATGGCGATTCGCAACCTTTACAGTGGAGTTATCTTTAAGTCTTTCACCGGATGCTACGCTCTAATCGCAAGTTAGAGGCGAAAAGCGCGGCGAAGAATCGGTCCCGTGGTTGTATGCTATATACATACTTGGTGTCAAGAGCACAAACAGCAGAGTTATGTAACATGCACAAGTGCGATTGTTACGTACGTTGTCACCGTGTACATGCGTGCGCACCGCGCAAATCTTTGGAGGCTATCATCAGGCCGGCCACTCGTGATTGTCCAACTTCACATTGGAACGTGCGATTTCTGATCGAAATACAAAGGTGTACTCTCTGGAACCACTTTGCTAGCTACAGTGGTGTTGTTAAGTAACTGCTGTCATACATATTGACCGGGCGTTCGCCCACGCTGTGGCGCTGATCATGTGAAAAGGAACATTGCAATATGAAAGATTTCATTTTGTGGCTAAGTACTCCTGCAAGCTCACTTGGTCTCTGTTTCCCAGCCATGAGTAAGTAGCCTTCTTGTCTTACACTTGAATGAATATGCCTAAGCATGTACATTACTGAGTCACCGTGACTCGTGAGGAACGTTCAACGTTGAGCAATAGCTAGTTGATAGCTGTCTCCTCAACCTATATTTCAGGAAATTTCTAAATCATACGTACCTGTAACAGCTAGAACATACTTATGTAACGAGCGATTTAATTTACTGGACATCTGACGCGTCGACGAGTACAGCACTGTGCAGAAGTGTCGAAAACGCGTCTGGAACATATTGATCACGTGATCAAAATTTCGACGTGTCTGCCACGACATCGACTGTTTGGCGTTTCACTTCCAACCCAGTTCTGATTTTCTCGTACTTAGATGCTGTTTGACGTTACTCAACGACCTCTCTAATCATCTGCACATCTAATTGTCATGCGAATTATGCGTTGTTGGACTCTCCTTTCTCTCTTGGCCTTGGTCCCGCAGGCGACTTTGGCCTCGGTCCTTGCGATCGACTATGGAACGGACTGGATTAAGGCCTCTTTGATGAAGCCGGGTGTGCCATTTGACGTTCTACTTAACAAGGACTCGAAGAGAAAAATCCAGGCTGCGGTAGGGTGGAAGAACGGTGATCGTTTGTTTGGGTCCGATGCGGCTGCAATGGTACAAGAGTCGTCTTGTTGGGAGAACCTCGCTAATACCGTTTTCAGGCCAGCAGATTCCCCTCGGATGTATTCACAGCTCTAAAACCTCTTCAAGGAGCACCATACGATTCGGACACCCTCTCATATTACACCAAGATTTCGCCAAGTGAAGTGATAGAAACTACTCGCAAAACTGTTGGTGTCAAACGAAGTAACGGCTCAAAGTGGAGCGTCGAGGAGCTGGTGGCCATGCAATTCGCGTATGTCAAACAGCTGGCTGAAGCTGTCGCAGAAGAGAAGGTGCGGGATGTTGTGGTCACGGTTCCTCCTTATTACTCCCAGATGGAACGTGACGCGGTTGTAGACGCCATCGAGATCTCGGGGCTTCGCACTCTTGCTCTGATTAACGATGGAACTGCCGTCGCTGTCAACTATGCTATGACTCGTACATTCAACACCCCTGAATACCACATCATCTACGATGCCGGTGCATCATCCATAGTGGCCACAATCGTGCAGTTCGCTCCTGTTGATCCCAAGAGTGCCTCAGCTGGAACACACATAACTGTCGCTGGAGTTGGGTATGATCGCAATACTGGTGGTATTGAGCTGGATAGACGCCTGCGTGAGATGCTCGTCGAAACGTTCAATGCCAAGCACAAGAAGGATATTCAACAAGACAAGAAGGGTATGGCGAAATTGTGGAAAGAGGCTGGGCGTGTTAAAGCTATTCTCAGTGCCAATACCGAGGCTAACTCAGCGGTGAGTCATCTTTCTTCGGAGCAAGTGTCGGCAGTTCCTGAATTGTAGTCCATAGGTTGAAAGTTTGGCATGGGATATCGACTTCCGTACTAAAGTCTCGAGGGCCGACTTCGAAAAGGCATGCGATGACCTGAAGGTCAAATTTGTTCAACCTATTTTCGATGCACTACAAGCAGCGAACCTTTCCTTGGTATTATCACTACCTGCGTAGCTTATTATTTTTTACTCACTGCATCATAGGACAAAATAACTTCCGTGCTCCTCGTAGGCGGTACAACTCGTATGCCCATGCTTCAAGATGTCGTCAAGGCAGCCGTCGGAGCGTGAGTCCACCAAGTGCTCGATTTTCCTGAGCTTAAATATGTGCCATTCAGGGAGAAGATCGCACAGAACGTTAATGCGGATGAATCGCCCGTTCTCGGTATGATTTGAGCTTTCATGGTGAAGATTTCCTCTTACTTTCTTGCAGGTGCTGCATTTTACGGAGCTAGCCTCAGCCGTCAGTTCAAGACCAAGAATATCGAAGTAACTGACATTAGCCTTTATGACGTTGAAGTTAGCTATTTCGCTGCTCCCACGACATCTCTCAGTCGTCCCAGGAGCATTAGCACACTTATCTTCCCGGTTGGCTCTAAAGTTGGCACCAAGAAAACTCTGACTTTCAAACGCAAGGAAGATTTTATGCTTTACTTTGATTACAAGCAGCCCGTTGTTCCGTGAGTTAATCACTTTCTCCTCAATTACGGCACCCGGCTGAGGCGATATTTAGAGGATATCCCCAGCGCATGTTTGAGTCTCAAATCGTTGGCGTCAGTGAAGCCCTTGGAAATCTTACGGAGCGCGGAGCAGTCGATCCAGTTGTGAAGGCAACCTTGATGTTGTCTGATTCTGGATTTGTTTCGGTCTCTGAGGCAGTCGCGCATGGCGAGATTAAGGATGATAGTTTGACAGGTTGATACTTTTAGCACTTTTTGGTCTGCTCCGTGCTAAACTGGATTCATAGGAAAACTGAAAGGACTTTTCGGTGCCGGAAGTTCTACAGAACAGTCCGAAACTTCGACCGAGAATGTACCTCCTCGAGAGACTGATACGGAGTCTTCTTCAGAATCAACCTCGTCATCATCGTCATCATCGTCATCATCATCTTCCGTTACCCCTACACCGTCGGCCAATGAAACTGAGGCTAAGGCCGAGAAAAAGAAGGTCGTTCCCAAGGAGGATACAATCAAGCTGAAGGTCGTCACTACTTTCCCAGTCATCCCTCCCATGACTGTTGATGAGAAGAAGGAAGCAAGATCCAGGTAAGTATTGCATTAGGCATCACCTTTGCTTTCTCTTGATTGACTCTTTAGGCTGCGTGCCATTGACCAAGACGAGGCTGCCAAAACCAGGAAAGACGAAGCCCGCAATACTCTCGAGGGCTATCTCTATCGCCTGCGTGACCTTCTTGACGAGGGGAATCGGGACACTCCCTTCAAGAAGTGCTCCAAGGTATCAGAGCGCAAGGAGATCTTGGAGAAGCTTGAGGACTCCTTCACTTGGCTTCACGAGCATGGAGATGTCGCAGAAACGTCACAGTTCCTTGATAAGCGTATTTCACTCGAGTGAGTTCCCTTTACCTACTTAGAGGAATGCCTCCCTGAACTGATTATTTTCCAGAGCTTTGGAGAGACCCGTTATCCATCGTTACAAGGAGATCGAGGCCTTCCCTCAAGCGCTCAACAACAGTCAAATGTGGAATTGGAGCACTCGTCTATTCCTTACTGAGGCGAGGCAAAATTTGACTGCCGAGCTTCAAGCCGACCTCCCATCAAAATGGACGAAGGAAGAACTGGACTCGCTGGAGAAGACATTGAAGGAGCATGAAACATGGCTTTCGACCTGGGTCGAAAAGCAGAAATCCGTTCAGCCGAACGAGGATCCGGTCATCGAGACCGCCGAAATGAAAGCTCGAGCCAAGGTGCTGGAGACAGCCTTGATGAAACTTTACAAACGCAAGGTGCCTAAGGCCAGGAAGCCGAAAGTCACAAGTTCTGCTGTCCCAGAACCGACAGCGCAGGCGGAGGAAAATGTAGAAGAGACGAGTGAGGACATGCCTCCAATGGAAGATATTTCCCCAGAGACTCCTCCACTAGTACAGGAGGAAGGCCAGGAACCATTAGCTGTACCGAAACATGACGAGCTATAGGTCTTAGATGGTAGAATAGTCTGAAATAGAGATCGATATCCTTCCCGAGGGGTATCATTCATAAACTTTTTATTTCGGACTTCTTTCTTTCATTTTTGCTCCTGACTGCAATATGTACCACTTTCAGGGTATAATTATAGTAGGCATGCTGCTACAGATGTGCTCACTGCTAAAGAAACAGATGCTTACTGAACTACAGAAAAACGAATGCTCTGTAGCCTTAAGGTGTTCGGCATCCGGGTCGGATGCTGTTACATAAGCCAAATTTTGATTTTGCGCACTTACAAACTGTGTAACTAGAAGCAAGAAAGGATCAGCTGAGGAAGCTGCAGGCATTCAACCATCCAAAAACGCGCGTTACCCCTCCCCTAGATACCCTTCACGAAGACGCACGCCTCTTTGCCACTCGCCCTAGCCTGAGCCATTCCTCAGCCGTGCCGACAAACTTCTGAGTACATACCTCCGGAAGCTCCTCAACCCCAAATTTCGCGCAAAGCCACAACCTTTCAGTCTGAAAAGCTTCGATCTCAGCAAGCGCAACCTCACCATCGTCCCCCCGCGACCCCGTACCTGACCGTACCTGATTCTTCGCATTTACAGCTACTCTGTCTTCGTCGACCGCTGATCAGAATGCGACAAGCAAAGAGAAGCGAAGCTCTCGTTGGTTTGTTCGAAAAAGTTCGTGCGCGCAGAGATATCGAACCAACTGAAGTGACATACTTATACCATACTTTTGCGGGGCTTGCATGAAGGGGGAGAGCGGGATCTAACGATGAAGTATTGGAACGAGTATTATAACAATGGATTGCCTATGGATCGAAAATCGTTGGGTATGGGGATGAGAGTGCTTACGAGGTTCCGGCGACCTCATGTTGCGTTTGATTTATTACAGCAGTGGGCTTATCGTCTCAATCTTTCAAAACGCGAACTCGAGGCTGTGGAACAGGAGGAAGAAAGTCTGCTAAGTGAAAGTGAAACTCTGATGAATTCGACTACCGGAGAAACGAAGACAGTCTCTCGGTCTTTCTATCGGGTGCCCCTCTCTGTCATAACGCTCAACGACTGGCTTGCCGCGCTCGACAGAATATCCCGCCCCGACGTAGTCCTCGCAGCC
>JAGGAR010008121.1:0-21593 GCA_017657315.1 Termitomyces sp. K1Ag
CAGTTTTCAGCTTTTTGGTATCTTAGGTATGCACTCTTTATTGTTTTTACTCCGTCTCACTTGGAGACGGCGTGTCAGTGTTGATGAGGAGACCAGCGGCATGTACCCATTTTACATACCTGAGCGTGCAACTATCGAGGAACGAGTCAATGCCTCGCTACTTGCAACTCCTTATTGATCCTCTCCAGAACATTTTAACCTCCGCGGAATGGGTCCACATAAGTATGATCAGATCAAGTCGCCGAAGAGGAAGCGCTTGTCAAGACTCGACAGCTTGGGAGAAGCCCGTTCCTACGTCACCCGAACATTCTCGAACTCAGAGATGTTACATCCGAGTCACCGTCTCTTGAGCTTCACATCTTGGATCAGCCACGGATGACTTCAATCTCAACCATCAGGCTTTCCTGTTTCTTGTTCAGTCGGACATACATACGATTCATGTTATCTTCAGAAATTGATTTTGGATTTCAAACCAAAGGCTTGACTTCGCCCCTAATAAATAAAATTCTTTGGATATAAGACAGCATAGGTGAAAACAAAGGACCTCTGCATTTTGGAAAACAATGCATAGCACTCTAGACAGGATTTAGACGAGCTAGAGAACTGGATACAAATTTCGACCTCTCCTCATTCCATGCATCACACAGTAACATTCACGGAAATACTGCCACTGATCTGGCAAAATATGCACCTTCAATCGCTAAAAACATGTCACCATCATTGTCAACCTGCACTGAACAAAGATGAACCCACAGTTTCTTGTGAGAGCGTCGAAAACGGGACGTTCCAACGGGCTCTCGGGAAGACGTTCTTCGAGATCTTTCGAGTTATTCCTCAGACTATCGGACAACGAACGCCTTTCTTGAGCAGTGAGCATGCGCCATCGTCTGCAAACTATCATCGCGAGCTCTTCATTAGGAGAGAACTGGTGTTCAGTCTTTGGATCAGGAACCCATTTCATGACGAAGCCGAAGTTACTGAGCCACTTCATCGCGGCAATCTCAACTGACACATCTGGGTCGTTCTTTGCTGCCCCGTTGTTGATTGTACGTCCTATTTTCCTCAGCTCTTCAAGAGGGATTATGATCCCGCAGACGAAGTAGTAGTCGTAATGGAAAAAGTAGCTCATGGAACCTGGAATGGTGTTGATGAGGAGACCAGCGGCATGTACCCATTTTACATACCTGAGCGTGCAACTATCGAGGAACGAGTCAATGATGTCCGCTACTTGCAACTCCTTATTGATCCTCTCCCACATATTTTAACCTCCGCGGAATGGGTCCACATACTGTAAGTACATACGATCAAGTGGCCGAAGAGGTATCGCTTGTCGAGACTCGAAATCGGGGGAGCTTGGGAGAAGCCAACGTTCCTACGTCACCTGTTACATCCGAGTCTCTTGAACTTCACATCTTGGACCGGCCACATGACTTCAATGGAGTCAACCATCAGGCTTTCCTGTTTCTTGCTGAGTCGGACATATATATACGATTTATATTGTCTTCAGAATTTCGATTTTTTCAACTTGAAACCAAAGGCCTGACTCTAGGCCTAAATTCTTTGTATAAGACAGCATAGGTGAAAACAAAGGACTTCTGCGTCTTGGAAAACAACGCATAGCACTCGATACAGGATTGAGACGAGCTAAAGAACCAGATGCAGATTTCTACTCATTCCACCAAAAAACCGCCACTGATCTGGCAAAATAAGCACCTTGGATCGCTTAAAAAAACACGTCATTATCATTGTTAACCTGTGAACAAAGGATGAACGCACATAGTTTTTCCTTTAGGGCGTCGAAAACGGGACCTTCCAATGGGCTCTCGGGAAGACGTTCTTCAAGGTCTTTCGAGTTATTCTTCAAAGCATCGGACAACGAACATCTCTCTTGAGATGTAAGCATGCGCCATCGTCTGCAGACTATCATCGGGAGCTCTTGGGTGGGATAGAACCGGTGTTCGGCCTCTGGATCAGCAACCCATTTCATTACGAAGCCGAAATCCCTGAGCCACTTCATCGCGGCAGCTTCAGCTGCAAGATCTGAGGCGCCTCTTGCTCTTCCGGATTTGACTGTACGTCCCAGTTCCCTCAGCTCTTCAATAGGGATTATGATCCCGCAGACGAAGTGGTATTGGAAATGATTCATGGAACTTGGAACAGCGCCTTGTGATTAAGGAGACCAGCGGCTTGTATCCTTTCTTGATATACCTGAGCGTGTGCAATGTTGTCGAGGAACGGTGAAGTCCGCTACTTGTAACTCCTTATTGATCCTCTCCAAAACATTTTAACCTCCGCGGAATGGGTCCACATGGCAGGAAGCGCTTGTCGAGACTCGACATCGGGGGAGATACTTGCCAGGAGAACTTTGGGAGAAGCCCTGAACATTTCGAACTCAATTCCGTCACACTGCTCTCAGTCTTGAACTTCACTTCTTGGACCAGTCACGGATGACTTCAATGTCAACCATCAGGCTTTCCTGTTTCTTGCTCAGTCGGACATACATACGATTCATGTTATCTTCAGAAATTGATTTTGGATTTCGAACCAAAGGCTTGACTTCACCCCTAAATTCTTTGGATATAAGACAGCATAGGTGAAAATAAAGGACCTCTGCGTCTTGGAAAACAACACATAGCACTCTAGACAGGATTGAGACGAGCTAAAAACCAGATGCAGGTTTCTACTCATTCCACCAAAAAACCGCCACTGATCTGGCAAAATAAGCACCTTGGATCGCTTAAAAAAACACGTCATTATCATTGTTAACCTGTGAACAAAGGATGAACGCACATAGTTTTTCCTTTAGGGCGTCGAAAACGGGACCTTCCAATGGGCTCTCGGGAAGACGTTCTTCAAGGTCTTTCGAGTTATTCCTCAAAGCATCGGACAACGAACATCTCTCTTGATAAGTGAGCTTGCGCCATTGTCTGCAAACTATCATCGGGAGCTCTTCAGTGGGATAGATTCGATGTTCAGCCTTTGGGTCAGCAACCCATTTCATTACGAAACCAAAGTCCCTGAGCCACTTCATCGCGGTGCCTTCAGCTGCATCATCTGAAGCATCCTTTGCTCTCCCGTATTTGACTGTACGTCCCAGTTCCCTCAGCTCTTCAATAGGGATTATGATCCCGCAGACGAAGTGGTATTGGAAATGATTCATGGAACTTGGAATAGTGTGATTGAGGAGACCGGCGGCTTGTATCCGTTCTTGATATACCTGAGCGTGTGCAACGTTATCAAGGAAGGGTGAAGTGCTAGGAACGAGATGGTGTCTGTTTAGGAGAGACTGGTCAACGACGTCAGCTACTTGTAACTCACCTTCAAATGATACTCTCTGAAACATTTTAACCTCCGCCCAATGGGTCCATTCGCCCACATTCGTCCGGCGCTGGGTAGAAGCCAACGTTCCTGCATCACCTGAAGATATTGCAATGTCATTATATTCGTGAAGTACAATAGTATTAATAGAATAAACACAAGCATAGAAGACAATTGAAGTGCTGAGTCCTTGAACTCAAAATATCCAAGGGGAAAAGAAAAGTCCAATGTCCATCATCTCATCCATCCAGTCTCAAACGAAGCTCTTCAATTTTTTCCTATACAAGATAAAATTCCAAGATATATCTTCTAAAAATTGCACTGACACTTACCCGAATGGAATTTCCTTTGCTCGGATCGAGGACAGTTAATAGATGATCTAACTGGACTTTTTTGCTCCGAATATCGTCCGCATGATCGTTGACCTTCTCCAAAAAGAGTTTGTAAAGGCAGCCATCTCGGGCGAAACAATGCAACTAAAAAGGTCAATGAGGAGGATTATCAGTCGAGCAAAAGACGTCATCACGTACTGAGATCTTGTCATCTGGACTGAAGATGCCTTGTTCCTCGAGAATAGACGACATGGCTAACATCAGCAGATCCCTAGCCACACAGACAAACTATCAGAACACAATTCCGAGAGCCAATGCAAACAAACGGACCCAGTAACATTTGCACAACTACAACCCCCGCCAAAAAAAACCATCAGTTTCTCCACACTCAAACGGCACAAACAAAACCTACTAATCCGCAACCTCCTCAATCCCTATCGCCCGCTCATAAAACCCCCTACACACCTTCTTCACAAGCTTCCGCACTACAAGATCCGCAGCCTCAACCGGCTTGCCCCAGGGGAGCGCGACACATATCACAGACACCTGTTTCGTGATCCACGCATCGTTGCCGCCTACCGTCGCCCATGCCTGTAGGATGGTCGCCATGAATGCCCCGGCGGGATCGGGGGTCGAGAGGCCGTAGCACATTGCTTCTTGGAGGTGCCGACCTGGTGTGAAACAGAGTGAGAGTGAGTGCGTGCGTAGTGATTTGGACTCTCAGGGACAAGGGAAAATAAGGACAAGACACACGCATTCGCTTAACAGTCCTCTCAACACACCACTCAGACAATTCGGCTTTCTTGGCATATGTTCGGGGATCCCATTTGACGAAATTGTTGACCAGAAAAAGGGCTATATGTCGATGTGACGGGCCTTTTGACACAGCATGTCGCAGGGGGCATTGGTCGTTCACCAGGGACTCGTCAAGGAATAGCTGTGGTGCAGATCCCACTATAGGTCATACAAAGCAGATCCGAAAGAGAGGACGGTCGTACATGAAAAGAATTGTTCCGGATGTATTCGAGCGTATCGAAGTCATCGTTGTTGATTGCTTGATACACTACCGCAACCTAGGGTACACCAATAGCTCGAGTAAACCATTACAACACGGATCCAAGTCAAAGAAAAATGCACATCAACACTCAACAATGATGACGACCTACTCGGTGCCTTCCGTTTATTGACAACGTGTTGCGCGCCTGGTCGCAGATATTGTCAAATTAGTCAAGGCGTGAACATGTGACTCATGAGAGCAAACGTACTACCACCCGAACTACGACGTCTCGGCGGAGGGTTACGTCGAAGATACTTCCCTGCAGCAGAGAATACGTTGTTTGATCCATTCTTCCCTGAAGACTGAGCAGGGTGTCGTGTCGAAATGGCGCCGGTAGGATCCATACTAGTAGAGGCAGGGATCGTAGTATTTAAGTTCGGAAGCATCTCAGAACAAATGAGGTCTGGACACGATGTATATATATGTGCTGGGAGGGAGCCATATTGTCAAATGAAATCTTGAGAAAACAAACAATATCTGACCTCTGGCCAATTGTCGTGGTTACTGCCTCCCAGATAGTATGTCCTTCTCACTGTCCTCCCTCAATACAATGGATGTCGTTCGCCACGATCCTTTTAAAGGCAACTCAGCGTCTAAAGGACAATGCATTGGGCTTTGCAAAGCGATATTGGATTCTAGCGCTTTGTAGTTGGAGGAAGCTGAATTTTGACGATCGAGAGGCTGGCGGGCCGAAGTCAAGTGCCGCAGATCTGATCGGAGAAGGAATTTACCGACTGGGATCGTCGGCGTGCTTGTCACGAGATGCGTGTCGCGCTTGACGCGTTGCTCAACCAAGCCGTGCACGGAACTTGACGTCGTAATTGTGCATGACAATAAACAAAAGCAGGATTGGTTGTTCTCAATTTGTACAATTATGATACCTCAATTATTATTACTGGATATATACAGTGTTTTAATATTTCTAGAGCAAACTTGAATGGTGCAGTAGATGAGTAGTAAGATTGTGATATCGAGTCCGAAACGGGTCCTCACATCCCTTTTGCTTCCAATACATCTTTCAATCGCTCAATCTTTAGCTAGAATCATCAATCAGCTATGAGTGCTCAAGGAAGTCACTTCTATCTTACCCGCGCTGATAATCTTCTACCTTGAAGCTCCGTTCTCAATGCCTCCAACTGCCGTCTTAATCGAGGATTCGGCATGGCACAAAGAGCATCACTGTGTTGATCTAGTTTTTCAACGAACGCGTTGTATACACGGTCGTCGCGAGCAAAGTAATAAAGCTATCAAAGTTGATGGATTAGGACAGCGAGACGAAAATTAGAATTGTTTCGTACGGGTATGATTTCCCCCCCTTCAATATCAGTTAAAGCCATTGACCAAGCCGTCATCATCAATAAATCACTGAAGAAACTTGGTTAAACATCCTTTTTCATTGATACTTAATATGGGCAAAGACACCGACCTCGTCGCATTTGCCATGCTACAAAACAATCAGTAAGCCAACAACCCAACGATACAATTTGACACGTACTAGTCTTCCACATCAGCGATGAGATCCGCATTCTTCAAATTGGTCGTACAAAACCGACGAACGGCTGCTCCAGCAACTTCAATGGGCTTCCCTACTGCTCCAGCTCTCAAAGCGTACGATATAGGCGTGAGTTGATCTCGTATCCATCCATCACCCTCACACATAACCAAAGTCTGCAAGAAAGATGCTATCAGACCGGTTTGTAGCTTGACGAGACCTTCGTCTATCGCGAATTTGAGATTGGCACCTTCAATGGGAGGTTTTTAGATGGTGAGATGGAACAGGCGGAAGGGCATACGTGCTAGTTTGAGTAACTTCGACATTTCGGGTTTGGAGAAGTCCGAGTCATTTAGATGGTTGATCCATTGCGAGATGGCGCCAACGAGAAAGAGGACAACCTCTTGGTACGGTAGACCCTGCTGGATAGCATAAACTATTGGGGTTTGGCCACCAACTTGTCTCTCCAGCAGCAGCTGTACGTAGTGCGTTAGAGGAAATAAGTGTTATTCAAAGATTCGTTCTCACATGAAAAGCTCTGTCGCGAAATTCACCCAGAAGGTCCAGGTCCTTTGTATCAATCGCCCTAAAGACTTCATATTGCTATCATAACAAAAAGGCTTAGTTGGGAAGAAGAGGTATTCGAAACACTGCTCACTTCGAGCTCAACCTTCAAACGAGTGCTGCCATGCGTTTGAGAGGACTTAGGGGAACGAGTGCCACTGGGAGCATCAAGAGGAGCTGATACTGCCTTGGGCGACACAGATAGTGACCGATCAAGGCGCGTGTCCCTATTCAATTGTCTTGATGGCGATATAGGTCGTCCTTCAAATGTCAAGAAAGCCTCCATTTCTGCCTCGCGCTGTATTGTTGCTATCACTCAGCGTCAAACAAGGTGTACGGTCAGTGTTGGGTACTGTACTCACCACTAGACGAAAGCCTCTTCAAAGGACGACCAATGGATCTTCGATACTCGTTCTCCCTAGGCTCTGGTGTGAGCGCCCTTTGAGGCAGGTCCAAAACAAGTGGGGCATCCATTCTGATCTGAAAGAGCGCCCAGTCTTCAGAGGGTTGTTCTTTTGTACCATGAAATTGTCACATTGTCGCGGAGTAAAGGGACCACACATAGGGCGGTGCAAGAATAGTACTATAGGTGTTGAGAGGCTCTGTTGATTTTTGGAACAATTGACTCGAACACTCAGTACTCAGCGCTCAGGCCTCAGGGAGACACCAAACGGGACGAATGCTGCGAACTTTACGCGTTGCTTGTTGCAAATCGACATGTCGTTGACTTAAGCTCAACCGTCGATTGTTCGAGATGAATCGGGAAACAAATCTACTACATGTATAAATAAGTCCCGATGGCATCGGAATGTGAGCAACAGCCTGAGGCCTGAGCGAGGACAATACTCTGAGTCTAATGTTGGCAGGAAGTCTCTCGGGGGCACTGGTGTACATGAGGTAGTGTCATTATGCTGGTAGTACAAATAAATGCTTTACAGTCCCAAAGAAAACGCTAACGAGATAAAGGGTCCGTGCTGTCAAAAAGGCTCGTGCGTAGATACTGAAGAATACTGGCTATGTAGCACTAAGGGCTTTTTTGGAGTTCGTTCTTGCAGTTTTCTGTTGCCACGACACGTCCAGATTCGAAGAAGATCCTGGAGAAGTCATCAGTTCCCTTCTATGCTGAGATAGAGGCTCATCAACCAGTTGGCTACCAAATATCAAGAACGCCAGTACGGGTACTTTAGAAGAAGTGAATCAGAGTGACGAAGGCCTTCAGGAAAATCTACTTACATGTCGCTAATATCATATCAAATGCCTGGTCATGCTGCCAAGTTATGACATATGCGACAGCAACACTGCCATGACGTTGATAAGTTTTCGATAGTGGTTATGACTGATGTACTCACCCCAATGCTAGGGCTCCTAGAAGGCTGAAAACCATGACGCGAACGACCATTGTTACTGACTGGCCACTTCCAGAGATAATTCGACGGTTCTGGTAGAGTCGAAACCCAATGATGCCTATCACGTAGACCCTCAGATGTTGCAGATATTATGCAGAAGACAAGAATCCTGACCTTGGACCACAATGATCAAGACCATACACGCTAGAACGATCATCGAGGAAATCTTGGAACTTGAGAGTCCCAAATGGATCAGAACACAAGCTAATAACAGCCTCTCATCGCATTGACTCACATGGTCGGGTCTGAGGAATCACAGTACGTTTCATTGGGCGACCTTCTGACAGTGTTATCGTTTTCGAGGCCATACTATAAAAAATGAGTGATATTCGTGGAAACTGATGGAATCATACCACGAAAACCCCCAAAAATACGGCCAGCCATACGATGTAGGGCATGGTCAATAACTGATACACTGTCAGAAGTTCATGATGACGAGAACCCGCGCCGGACTTACCGCAACCACAGCACCCGAGTTAGTTCTGAAGGGGACGTTTGCCAGGAGAGAGCGCAGATTCAAAAGCATCTAATAGCGATCCAAGCGGAAAAGGTTCAGAAACGTGCTTTGAACAAAATTAGAGTATGCCTACATGTATGACAAGGGCCAAAGTCGTGCATCCGGTCCTGTGAGAAATGGATGATTTCCATTTATACCGATATCAATGGGCAGAAAAAGCATAGAACTCACAAACTAGGTGCTCCATATATCAGAGCTCCTTGTATCAAACACAACCCAAGATCTGGTACCGGTCCAGTTCTTTGACCAGCAAAAGCAAGAAGGGTGTACGAAATACACGAGAATACCCAGGAAGCTATAAAGCTGTACCACGTCGAGTACCGCTTCACTCCCCGTCCAAAAATAGCAGTGAGAGCGACAATCAACAACCCACATCCACCGATGAGTTGGAGAGCGATAAAAGCGGCGGCAACGCGGTCGTGTACGAGCTTTTCAATGGATTCTGTCATCGGGATCCTTAATTAAAGGAAAGGTTCAAGTCTGCTCAAGTCTGCTCACCATGAGACTCTGGTGACGGTTCTGATCGAGAGAAGGACATTGCAGTTGGTTGGATCAGGGCGCCGGTGTCAAAGAGAGAGAAAAGACTACGACTAGCGAGCCAGGGTCGACTTTCCGGAAGTTCAACGTAGGGATACAGGGGCTGACAGCCTCTTCGAGGTAGTGAGGGGGACTGAGTAAACGGTCTTGGTCACAAGCTGCGTCAAATCATAAGCGTTTGACTCGTAAGTGAGAACCTCAGACTCCGTCAAGGTTCTCCATCAGTACTAGTTTGACTACATGGAGATAACATTTTGACTGACGTTGATGATTAAAGGTCTGACACCTTGCTTGTGTGAAAGTCATAGGTCGTGCGCGTGAGTGACGGGTCCTTGTTCATAAGTATTCAAACAAGGCCCTGTCTATCGCAGGAGAAATCTCGGTAACAGTTACTTGCTTTGCTGGCGGACACAACCCGTACCCCCAGGTAACCAAGTATTACGGAATGTTGTGTTGTTTCAATATCGAGCGTGGACAACTGTTCTTTCCTGACGGCGTGATAGACAGGCGGCGCTCGTGGAACGCAAGTGCGGCAACCTTGACGCTCTGGTCTCAGTTGTGTTTCAATATCAATGGAAGCCACAAGCTATGACGATGCGGCGCTGAGGTGACCCGCGACGTGCGGTGTATTTGGAACGGCACAGCATAATGAGTATGGCAAGTGTTAAAATGACCTACTCGTTGCCATCGAGATCATCAATACTTCCTTCCTCATCAAGTGCCTTCTTCCTTTCGTTTCGCCGAAACCCTTTCCCAAGTCTCCATCGCTCATTCGTGATGTCCACATGGTCCAACCGATTCCTCTTCAGGAGTGGTGTATACTTGTCTTGACCTGTGCGTTTGTATGTCCCACCTCCCAATGGTATCATCAGCTTCACTACTTGTGAAGCTGTTGATGGTGAAGGCGTGGAGAGCCCGTTTCTTGGTAGATGGAAATGGGAAGCAGCGAGGAGGAAGTGGTTATTCAAGGCTGTATAAACTTGCGATCGCGAGTGTATCGAATGTAGTTGCTGATATAACTCGGATCGTCCGCCTTCGTGCCCATCGGGAAAGCAAGCTCCATTCGTGATTTGCCAGTCCAATTCTCCTTCTGGATATCCGCAATCCCAAAGCAAAAGAGGTAGTGCATCAGCCATCTGGTACTCTGGCTTGGAATCGACGACCTCAGTGGGACCTGACTCTAAGCCTTCTTCTATGTTCATCAGGGAAGTGACAACGGAAGGATCTTCTTGTCCATGCCCGACCATGAAAAGAACAGCCATGATGTGGCGTACTTGATGATAGAGAAAAGCAGTGCCGACGAGATTGAAGACATACTCTCCGTTGCCCTCGGCATCAATTGATATGGGATCGATTTCGGCACTCAGGACCTTTCTCCTAAACATCGTGATTTGCTTGGAGGGATCCACTTTGCACATATTGCGGAAATCGTGTTCCCCGACCAGGTAGGAAGCAGCAATACGCATACGTTCAATATCAAGTACAGTTCCTGGGGCGGTGTTCGTCGAAAAGAAGTACTTGTAGTGTCTGTAGGTGCACGAGAATCGGGCAGAGAAGTCATTAGAGACTGGAGACCAGGCAAGTATCCGGATTGTTGGTGGAAGAAGGCGGTTGAGAATGAGAAGGTAGTCGTGTTCGGATTTCTCCTTTTGAATCGACGCGGGCTTGGACAGGCTCGAATTGAGAGGCACATCCTTCAAATCGTCCTCGTCAAAGCCAAACTCAAGTCCTGGAATTGCACTCTCTCCTTCCGCAAGTTTTGATGGTGAAGAGTCGTTCGCAGGATCTGGTGCCGTTTCTGAGCTATGCGATGTCGAGGCAACTTTCGCAGCGTTGAAAGGGCCATCCTCTGCCCCAGCTTCAAATCCCAGGGCACTTCTAACCCACAGGGAAATGACCTGGCCAGCGGCACTGACTCCTCGATCCGTACGACCACATTTCTCCCATCCGCAGCCGTCCAGACCTCCCTCGGGATCAATAAGTCTAGCCTTGACCAATGCATCGAATAACACTCCTTCCACCGTGGGGAGCGCAGTTTTCTGATTTTGAAATGCAAGTCCACCATACTCCCATCCCGAGTAGCAGAACTTTAATGCGATCTTGCGTCTCGAATGAGCGTTGAATTGGAAGGTCTTTTTGATTCGAGGCTTTGGGGATGGTGGTCGCTGCTTTGGTCGAGCCTGAGCCTTGTCAAGTTCTGTTAGTCGAGCAATTAGCTCTTCCCGAGTCCAGCCATCGTAAGTCGAGGGCGATAATGGTGGTGACATGACGCGTCGAGGTAGTACGCAGCGTGATAAAACGCTGATCATACATACAAGGAACGTGAGACGAGTCAAAAACGAAGTCAGATCACTCGAGCTATATAGGAAAAAGAATTAAGCAGCAAAAAGTAGGGCCTAACTGGGAATTGAACCCAGGACCACTCCCATATAGGCTTAGAAATAAGCCGAGAATCGAGAATCCCGAAGGGAGTATCATACTACTAGACCATTAGGCCAATATTCAATGGTCGCTGAGAGTTATGAGATAGACGACATTCATGCGCCGCGGATGTCACGTGATGCTCAAATCAAGACGTTCATTTGTGCCGGCTTGTACAAGGTCCTCCAGCTCACCAGCCATGAGCTCAAAGAGCTAGGTTTAAACCCCTCACAAGCTCAGTTTTTTCACTATTTTTTTGGGCTCTTGATGCTTTTAAGCACATCATATTGCCTACCCACAACTGTATTACACAAGTTTAATTAGAAATTATCCTCAAGATGGCTTCAGTATGGTTGAGCTCATCAGCTGGTGGCTGTGTCACCAGCTGACAACCCTGCCATCAATTTGGGAATTTACTGATGTGTCTGGTGTACTGAAAGGGAGACCTAAAATTGAACTGTCAGCCAGGTCAATGAGAAAAAATAACGGGAAGATTTAGGTTAAACTGAAATGATTGTCAAGAGTATAATTTAATGGTGTCCTGAAAACAAACCAGATTTAGTTTCTTTGATAATTGTCTTCTATTTACCTGAAGCATTAATTTCTGCAATTCTTTTGGTTTCACTGAAAATAATGGAAAAAAAATTCTTTTTTGGCTACATGAAAACTAGTGTACACTGAGTGTATTCTAGGAGATTGTATATACATTCAATTAAGGTTATGCTAATCCTTCAAGTGGAATTGACTTGTCACATGTTAATCCTTCATTGATGTTAGCAGGAAAAAGTGAAGGTGAAGGCTGCCAGCATACCTTTAAGAGGTTCAAAATAACTGCTTGATCTTTGAATACAAACTGTGCAACATGGCAAATAATAGATTCCAGAGATATCTTGTTGAGAGCACCTTGATCCATTTCTGCAGAATAGAGAGAAGCAGGGAAAGAAGGATATTGTTGAAATGGATCATTGCTGCCTGATGGAAGTGGAGCCTGATGCCATACATAGAACTGAAAGCCTGATGCTGACTGTATAATTCTTTCAATACAGCCAGGAATAGGAGTTGTTGTGAGGGTTCTGTGTTGAAGGGAAATAATACAGGATCAGGCTGTTGCCTAGGTGTGTTGATGAACAAGAGAAATTGACTCCAGCTCCCCTGCATATGAGCAACATCTTTTGGACTATCAATCAGAACATCAGGTGTTGTTATCAAAGGGTTAAGTGAGTAAACTTTGTCAAAGAAAAATTTGAACTGTTGAATGACTTCTGGGCAATTGGTTTTTCTGAGCCAATGCCAGAGATCTGCTGCTTGCATATGAGCCTGGAGAATTGTAGCTTCCAGAGGACCTAATGTAAGCCATGATGTGCCATGAGATGAATTCTGATTCTCACCTCCAATCAAACTGTTTGTCTTAACCTTTTAAAGTGTGCTAATAAAAAACTCAAAGAGAAAGCACCACCCTGAAAGCACTGGCCCAAAGAGTACAAAAAATCAAAGATGTGAAATGCAGCATAAACATTTATCCTATTTGAATGTTTCATTGTGTGTGAATGGGTGAAATCAAGATCATCAACTTATTCTTTGAGATACTAATAATATATTGTTGTATGAGCAGAATTCATTGTATAGCATAAGACTGGTAGCTTGAACCAATGCTATAAAATTGTCAAGGACCTGTTAACATGAACTATCTGGATCATCACCTCACAAAGTAACAAGAGCAATGGAAGGATATATTGTGCTTAAGGTATGCTACTTATCTGCTTTGATTGTTCTAGCTAAAGCTTCTTCATAATTTTCAAAGACGAAGTTAATCCATGATGGTATGCCATGAGTTCAACTCTCAGTGCACATCTTCAGACCATGGCTCTGTCATTTCTGTTGCTCCTTGTTCTACATACATACCCAAAAAGCAGGGCCTTGGCAAGAATTGAACTATGACCTCCTTGACTAAGAGAAAGCCCAAACAAGGAATCATACAACTAGAATATAAGGCCTTGTTTGAGTGCAAAGTAACACATCCCATGGGCACTCACATGACATAGTTTGTTTGAAATCTTGGCCACTGTCATCATTTTCTTACCTTCTCATCTACAGCATTGCTTTGCTACTGCTATTATTCCTTTGTGGCTTCTTTCCTTCAAACACCAGGTTGTTGATACCTTGGCTATGCAAAAGGCTTCAAAGCTCAGTGTTACAATTTGACAAGCATGGCAATATCATTGCATGTGTTTAGTTTATTCATCAGCCTGACTAGAAATATTGCTGCTTGCTCAAGATTTGCCTGCTGTTGGGTTCAAAGATGATAATTTGATCCTCAGGGTCTGAAATTTGAATGGATTCATCTGAACATTGTATTGAAGATGCTCTGATATGTTGTATGTTTATTATAGTTTCATTCATCAGCACTCTCTTTTGAATATTCACCAGAAATATGACCATGTGACCATTCACAACACAACCTGTCCAACATCTAATCAACCAACTAACACCACCATCTTCATCCTTACCATGGTATTGGGTGCCCATCTCCATGTTCCTTAGTGACAAGGTTGATGAACTCTACAATATTGTCACTACAGCATCTCTCATTGTAAGGGTGACAACAACCCATGGAATACTTCACACAACCAAGGAGCCTACAGCCAAGCAGCAGGGCAACGAGTGGGCAATGAGCAAGCACAAGGCAGGCAAGAAGTGAGCAAGGAGCAGAGAGTGAGGAAGAGACAAGTAAGGAGGCAAACCCAGCACTGAGTGTGCTTACAGTTGGTTTAGTGGATAGGACTAGTGAACACTGCTATTGTTCAGTCTGAGGATATTCTATCTTGCAGACCACTTTATACACTATATCACTGGTAGCTAATGACTAACACTACATCATTCATCAGCCTATGATATGTAAAGGAGTATGACTAATAATAATCAATGATGAGTAAGAATCTAGTTGTGTGACTTTTGTGGATAACTAATACTAGATGAAAGGGGAATAGAGATAGTCAGGAGGTTGGTTAGATAGCTAGGGATGCCTACAACATCAAATTAAGCCTGGAATAGAGTTGGACACTCAAAGAATTGAATAGTCGCCTTACATCACCTCCTCCTCAAGTTTGTTGCCTTAACAAACAGTGATCAATGGCCTCTGGCTGGGCATGAATGGCAAGTGGTATTACCACCATGCTGCATAGAAATGCCTTGAGCATAATGTTCAAAGGTGTAGTCAATGGTCATGGGGGATGGCACATCAGGCATTGGTACCATAGAGTAGTTTTGTGACAAAGCAGAAGCCATGGAGGGCATAGGCATGCTTCATGTAATGAGTGTAGGAACAGTGGAAGGAGTCAGAGTAGGATCTGGAGAAGGACAGTGCTGTTGAGCAGGAGAGAAAGAGGTGGAAGATGCAGTGTTTCAAGAAGGAGCTGGGTTAGCAACAGCTGGCACAGCATTGCCTGAGCACTACTTCCACAGTGCACATATATGCTGCTTGGCAATGTACTTTCCAATGACTATGAGGGCACCAATCTGCTGATCAGTGCCTCTGATAGAGATGAACTAGCATGCTTCATTGTCCAAACCAACTGTGAAGGCAGCTGTTTGAGGCCCTTCTCCTGATGTCCAACAATGTGTGCTATAAGAGAGTTGGGAAGCTTAAGTATGCATTTGTAGTGCCAGACTTGGTTGTCTGTAAGAGGCAAGTTCTGAGCTAGGGGGACAATGAGGGGAGTGTTAGGGATAGGGTGTGCTACATGTTATAGAATGTGAGAAGTGAGCATGGTAGGAGGTTTGGATAATAGAGGAGGGATGGCAGGTTTGGCTGGAGCCAGAGCATTACTATGTAAAACAGTATGAGTGGCAGCGATGGCATATCCACTCTTCAAAGCAGCTAGTCTGTGCTCAAGGATGGCTAGTGTCAGTTGCATCTGCTGCATAATAGAAAACTAGTTGATGGTTCATGTGGAGGTCTTAGCAGGGCCCAAACTAGAAATGGGTGGGGTGCCAGAAGGAAAGTGGTAAGGCAGTGCAGAGGATGCTGCAGTAGGGGTGCTTGTCAGGGTCTTAGAAAGAGTCCAAGAGTTGGTAGACATGATAGGAAATAGAGTTGATGTGATAGGCTAGGATGACAGACAGCATAGGAGACCAAACAAGCTGTAAAGGCAACAACAATCCATGAGATACTTCACACAACCAAGGAGCCTACAGCCAAGCAGCAGAGCAACAAGCAGGCAATGAGCAAGCAAGGAGCAGAGAGTGAGGAAGAGTAGACAATTGACGATTTGAATGAATTCCAATGTGCAATTCTTGAGCTGAAAGCAATTGATAGTGTTTCAGATGAAAACATGTTATAAGATACAAGTAGCATATAGTGATGATCTACTGTGATGTAAAGCTTAAGAATGGCATTCTAAGCATGTATTATCCTTACATGATCTTTTTTAAATTTTTCTAATTTCTTGTCATATTGTTTCTTCAAGAAATTGTATTTATGCTTCTTGCCATCATCACATAGCTGTTCAAGATTGTTGATGAGTTCTTCATTTTTGAGATTGAATGCATCAATAATGTATTCTAAGGGCTAGTTTGGTAACTCACAATAAATATGTTTGACTGGCACAAGTTTCCTTAAATAGTAGTCCTGCCAAATAATTGATTTGCTCACATAATATGACAAATTTTGTGAGCATTTGGTTGCATCATCAAATTTTGTTTCTGTGACATTGCGAGATGTCAGAAGCTGATTGTGCCTCATGGAACGCAACCTCTGAAGCTGCTCTCATTGCACATCTCTCGAAAGCCATTCTCAAAGGCCTGCAATCAGATAACAACTTCAAGAACAAGGTTTATACTGCTGCGGCTGAAGAACTCAGTAAACAAGGCTTTAATTCAATGCCAAGCAGGTCAAATCAAGATGAGGAAGGGTATGTCATTCTGAGACATGTTTTTACCATGTTCTCTCATTCTTCCAACTATTCTCAGTTCAAGGAAGAGTATAAGATTGCGAAGGAGCTTTGATCCAATGTTGAAAGTTGTAACTGCTGAACCAGGTGTGTGAAACCATTATTGTGAGGTGAGTTGTGAACATTCTACCATGTTCTATGTTCATTCCTTTATCTGGCATGGTCAGGGACATCCAAAAGCAAAGCCCTTTTGTAAGAAGGCATTCCCTCTTTATGATGAGATTTCCAGGATTGTTGGGGACACTACTGCCGCTGGTGAATTTGTGCTCTTTTCAACAGCCTCTCAGGCAGTCTCATCTGCTTCTTCCCTCTGTGACCAAGATTTTGAAGAGGAGAAATCTTCTGAGTTGAGTTCCTCCAATGATAAGTCACAGGAAAACAACGTATGTATTATTTTGTATTGGTTCTAGCACTGTCTCATACTCTGTATAGATACATAATAAATGTCCCTGAGCTCCTTCTGTTACACTCACTCCTACACCTCATACACCTGCTCCAAAGCATGCTCGTCATTCAGGTGCACAAGCTTTGAATTCTTTGGCAGACTCAGTCAACAAGCTTGTTTCTTCAATCACACTGGAGAATGCAACTGTTACCTCTACTGCTACTCCTAAAAAAGATCAAGCATTTGGAACAGTATGTCAGGAAGAGGACCTATCACTGTATTCAATTGCTACAGCTAGAAAGATATTTTGTGGTAATTCAGAGCTTGCTCATGAATATCTTAGCTTTGATATAACAATGCCAGGAATGAAGGAGGCATGGGCACTATGGCTTCAGGATGAATGTAATTGAGTTTGTTTTAAAAAGTAGTATTTAGACTTTAGATGCTAGCTCCTCCTGATACTGTATCCACATGGCCTGGGCAATAGAATCCTGTCTCTGATCTGCCTCTTGACTTTCCTCCTCTGATACACCAACTGTTGAAAACTCTTGAGTTTGGCTCGATGCTAAATCATATCTACAAGACAGATGAGAAGACTGCTTGTGATGTAGATAATTTCTCATATCTGATTGGAAGGTGGAGTCATCATGAAAATGAATAAAGTTCAAAAGAACTGAGATTGAGAGAAGAATAACACTTTGGATGTGGATTGGATAGTTGTTGGGTTCAGCAGCTATTCTGAACTTGCGCTTGATTAGACCAAAAATGCGCTCAATAATGTTTCGAAGTTGTGAATGTCACCAATTGAACAACTCCTCCTTATTCTGAGGCCTGTAAGAGTATATGAGTACATTGATATAAAGTGAGAGTGAATTTACCTTTTATTTTCACTTTTTCATTCTTGTAAATGATACCAAACATTGCAATAGGGAACTAGTAATCCACAACAATTTGCAAATCCTGCATCAGCCAAGTAATATTTTCCTTCAGGAATCTCTAAGCTAGCGGCAAGTGCCTGCTGATATCAAAAACTGTCTGAAGCACTTCCTTTCCATCTAGTTATCATGAAGGTAAAGAACATATCAAAGTCAGAGGCAGCATGAACATTCCATGAGAAATCTCTATCATGGTCATAAAATTGAGCTCAAATATTAGCAGGAGGCTGTGCATATAAATGTGTGCCATCAATGGTACCTAGAGCATCTTTAAAGAAGGGGTAGAACTTGGGATTTTCATGAATTTTTTGCAGAACATGTGATGGATCAGAGAGATGCAGATAACAAATCTGAAAATCAGGTGACAGCATAGCAGAGAGAACAGCATGGAATGAACTAGATAATTAATCAAATAAAGAGGTGAGACCAGTAAATATGTAGACAACACACTGAGAAATAGTCTCATTGCTTTGTTGAAACCTCAGCTATTTTTCGTACTGAGAGATTGGTGGTGAGCTGATATAGGAAAGTACCAATTTGCTCATCAAGTCCAACATGCTGCCAAGGCCACAAGCCACCAAATTGGCTCAGCTCAACCTTTAACTGATAGAAGACATGTGCGTGGACACTCAGATTGTCATTGGATTGATCACGATGACCTTGCAGCAGATCTTGAACCCAGGTTTCACCAGATAAGATGGAGGTGTAATAAGGTTCAGGGTTATATTGTGCTGCATATGCATTGACTACTCTTTCCACAGTAAGGGCCACAACAGCAGCAACCAAGGCCTTTCTATGCCAAGAACCACAGCTGCTATGGATATTGGGAGGCCATAGAGGACAGTATAGACATACCATTGTGCATGAGAAACATGTCTGATTGGATCTGTAACAGGTGTGACTTTTTGTGTTGCACGGGTTCCCACACATTTTGCTTATATGGTAAATATTTGGCAAATTTTGATTGACCAGTCAAACATATTTATTGGGAGTTACTGAACTAGCCCTAATTTTGCTAACTTGCTACTAGGTTGTGCAGAAAGCACTGTCCATTGTAAAGTGCAAAGTACATAAGCAATGAAGTCATTGTTAGATTGAGTAGTAGTAAGAGAAACAAGTGCATGCTAAATGTAAAGAAGAAGATTGGAATCTGAGTTATTATTGTCATTGTTGATAGAGGCAGTACAAATGTGATTCTAAGATTATGAGCCAGAGCAAAGAGGTCTAAGGATTTTTTTCTGAAGAAGAAGTCAAAATATGATCAAGGTTAATGTATGCAGTAATATACCCATGTATATTATAATATGCTTAAAATAAACAAAGAAAGCCACTGCCTTCTTAGTGTGCAAGTCTTCCTTTGTTATAGAAGGTGAGCAAAATCATCAGATGTCTTGATGTTGAGCTCAGTGATATCAACAGTGCTCAGTATTACATTAAAACAGTAGTTGGCACTATTCTTGTCTTCTTTAAAGTCATTGATAGAATCACTAATGTGTGTGAAGATTTCTTTGAGCTTCTTGCAATTCTCTTTGAAGACGTTGACTCAAGATTTGATTCTTCATGGAGAAGCAGAAGGCAAGATGAGTGTAAGAAGACTACTCAATTTCTTGAGTGTTCAACTCTATTTCAGGCTTAATCCAATGTTGTAGGCATCTCTAGCCATCTGACTAATTGCCTGACCATCCCTATTCTTCTTTTGTCTTGTATTAGTCATCCACACAAGTCACACAATCAGATTCTTACTTATTGTCAATTATTGTTAGTCATACTCCTTTACATACTATGAGCCAATAAATCATCTAGTGTTAGTGACCAAGTAAAAAAAAAACTAGAATTGGAGATTGCTTAGAATCATTCAAAATTAATTCAATTCTCACTTGAAGTTTTGAAGATTCTTGAAAAGTACAACTTTTAGTACGCATATATTTCTCTCTCTTGATCATTGCCTGATAATTGCCTTATATTAGATTGCAACACAGCTTAATAGGTAAACTAAGTTTCATTCATAGCTTGAAATACTGATCATTTAGCAACTTTAAATTGTCATATACATTGACTTTAAACTCTTTGTTCTTTTCCTTGGACTTGGTCAACTTTAGAACTTTGATGATGATTATGTATACATTATGATTATGATACCAATATTGATATTAGCTTGCTTGGCTTTATCTCTCATGTAACATTATTCAGTCTTTTGAAACACTTTTTTCTTCTTACAAATGTCTACATTTGTAAGGATAACCTTGTGAAACCTGTGGAAAGTTACACAAAAACTAGCAAGGAAAATCCAAAGTCTATTAAAAGTAGTTAAATAGCAAAAACTAGCCTACACACTTAGTAAGAGAAATCTAAAGAGAACAAGTCTAAGAATTCTGATTATCATAATAGCAAATCTACTAAAAATAAACTGTGGAAAAAATATTATATACTATGATGTGGTGTCCTGTACATGCATGTGCACCAATATCATATTGGTGTCATATGACCCTTTACATCACTCCTTTTCTAGAGTGCAGTGCCAAAGTAAGTCAAAATCTGCTAGAAAAAAAGTGTAAATGCTCTGAACAGCATGTGGAGCCTTAGAATATCAAAGATGGAAGTCCTGAACTAGGTTTTGCAAGTGAACTACATTTTCTGCTAGCTTTCAAAAGGCTTCCTCATAGCTATACTCTTTCTATTTAATCAGATATTAAAGTTTGTAATGAAATATATGACTATTTAGAATTGTCTCTACTTTATACTCTTTCTCTCTGTTGAAAATGGTAGGAAGAAGAGGAGGTTTGGCATAACAACCTAGAATGAGGTTAGTCATTGCAAGACAAAGCTTCATCACATTGAAAACGAGGAAGGGAGACAAAGACGACAAGCAAGCAGTCCAACTTGCTTCTCAACTTTATAGGGTTCAAGGTATTTGTGTGAGAGTTTCTTAGAAGGGTGACTTGTCTGAATGTCCTCAGCATCAAGAAAAACCATATCTTCAGGTTGGTACTCTGAGGCAGGCATTTTGCATCAGTTATAATAGCATGTTATGTCATCTTTAACTTTGGCTAAAGCTGCTGTGGCTTCTTCTTAGGCAGCCTTTATGCACTCCACCAACTCCTGAGCTAGTTCATTTTTGGAGGCATGAAAGCAGAGTTCAAAACCTATGCAGGAATGATGGTCAGTGTCTAGCATCAATGGTATCTTCTGAGTAGATGCATGAACATGGTTATTGTAGGAAAATTTTGCATCACAGAGAAGCTCATCCCAGCTATCTTGGTGTTCATTGCAAAATTGCTCCAGCTTTTGATTGACATGCTCTGTCTAGCCATCTGACTGAGGATGATAAGCTGTAGAAATGTTGAGCTTATAGTGCTTTTTATAATTATATGGAATTGTGTTTCAGATTTTTTGGTGACTTTGGTCTTGCTTGCATTTGGACCACTTAATCATAGATCTAACACCTATTACATATGCATTACTCAGTGATTGCCAAAGTGTAAGGGGACTACTCAATTCTCTGAGTGTCCAACTCTATTCTGGGCTTAGTCTGATGTTGTAGGCATCCCTAGCCACCTGACCAACTGCCTGACCTTCCCTATTCCCCTTTTGTCTTGTATTAGTCACCCACACGAGTCACACGACTGGATTCTTACTCATTGTCAATTATTGTTAGTCATACTCCTTTACATACCACAGGC
>JAGGAR010008122.1:0-21448 GCA_017657315.1 Termitomyces sp. K1Ag
TGGAACAAGGCTACATATCTTTAATTACAGTAGCCAGCATCTGATGTGGCAGACAATGTCAATGCCATTCAGACTTTTTTAAGACTGAGCAATATGAAAAAAGTGTACCAGAGTGAGACTTGAACACACGGCCTACCACAGACATTAAGAATAGCCAAAATGACAATGTTCAACATAACCACTGAGCCATATAATAATTGTATAAGGCCCTAAACTTGTATATAAGGCCTCTACATAACAATCTTGAAAACTTGATTTATGGACAGATATGTTATGTGAGCCTCTGATACGGGATGAAAGGCTGTGGGATACAACTTCGTCGCCGACGGTACCTTTCGGAACTCTGAGACCGTCTATGTCGGGAGCTGGCGCAGCAAAGATGGATTCGAGAGATGAATGGGAGTGGTGTGAATGCGATTTGGACAAGTTGAGGAAGGAGGACATGAATCGCGAGGAAAGGTTAAGGAGGGTCGACTGTGAGGAGCGCCGAGCTTTGGGGGGCGTTAAGCGCGAAAGAGGATCGGAGTGGTACTAGTCATTTGAAGGGGATGTGGTGAACAGCTTAGCATAGCATTGTGTATGTCAGGCTTTGTCAGCAAGCCTGTCCGGACCGGGAGAGCCGGTCATCTCGGATCAGGTTTCGGAACGTGAAATACCTGATCCCCGCGCTTGCCGCGTGATGTGAAGGCATGGCCAAACCATGTTCAACTACATTCTTACTGTCTCGAAACATCTGTTGTGCCATATATGGACCCGCAACTTGAACTACTACCAAACACCTTTTTTGCACGACTACGGCTGTCTAATTTTGACGAATGTGGTTTCCTGGATTCCTATGTAACATTAACGTAACGTCCAACTTGAATTATGGGTTTTTCAACAAATTTTCAAATCATAAAAATCTCAGTGACGCTTCGATCATTTGAGACCAGGCCGACGACATATGTCGTTGCCTGAACACTGGATCAGTCAAGTGAGCACTCTTGAACCATCGGGCTACTTTCCGAGAGAGTCAGTTCAAACTTTCCCGAAGATTGCACTTGATTTCACCATCAGTTAACGAACTCAAACTCAACGGGTGGCCTTTGGACCATTTTGAACGTTGGAAGAGTTTCCCTTGGTGGTTCCACGCGACTGTTGATCAGGTGTCCCCTGACATTCCCCGGGATGTGTAGGGGCGGATGTAGGTGTGTCGTAGATAGGCATCGGCAGTTTGTCTGATGATTTGTGCGAAAAGATGTAGATTTACTGATAAGTGACTTGTTAGAGAACAGACGTACTTGAATGAAATCAGGGCGTTGGGGTAAACGAGATGATTCCCGGTTGGTGTGCTGCAGAAGCTATGAAACGAAGGTCAGCATCCTTTCTAAAATGCTGAAGAAAGAATTACAGAATTTATTGTAATGAGTGTGAACAGACAGTCCACTGGAACAAGTGTGCACTGTGTTCAAGTTGAAGGGGACGGTTGGGAGACAGTAACCAAGGGGGATGGAGATGAGCAACCGGTAAGTCAGTCTTCTTATACATTCCTTGAATGGACTTTTTTGTCTTTCATCTCCAATTACGAAAGGAGCCAGAGGGGCTGCACATCCAGGCGACGCTGCACGGTTACAACGTCTCTATACCAGATGATGTTGTACGGTACCGCCGGCCCGCACATGAAACAAAGCATCAATGCCCCTGCACGTTGTATTTTGCTTTTAGTTTTGCACTGCTTCTACCTCTGCTCTTTATATGGTCCATTTACCTAGTCGAAAGGTTCCAGATCATGTATTCGAAGGCCGAACTTGAACATCGTAATGGGTAGTCCCTCCCCAAGATCATTCGGGATCATTCTAATTAAATAAATTAACGAGGAAAGAGGATTGGCAGACTAAAGACAATACAATTGTAGACTATTGATGTTGTTGGTGGGTAGGAACAGTTGATATACTTACGTCTATCATGACAGCGAAGACCGCATTGGTGACAAGGGAATTGCCGCGTGTACTGATCCAATTGATTGAACATGACTTTGGCATCCTCATAATCTCAGTAAGTAGTCATGGCTGGTCAGTATACTCATGTAGCAAAGGGATGCGTACATTGGCGGTGATCTGTAGCTTGTACCCATCGCCATTCAAGTGGAGAGGATGAAAAGCGCAGATGCAGTTGATGTGGGTTGAGGGAAGACACGGAACACATTGTACAGCCAGAAGCCACTGGACAATACAGGCGAAGGGAACTCGTGTACGGTAAAGGAAGGTGGGCGCACCATTAAGTTTTAATGCACTTACAAGGTGAGAGGAGACGGAGCTCGGACCGGTGATGCTTGTTTGGTTCAAAGGCCTCTTGCCGATTGTGCCGAACAATGCCGACGCATCGTCTTTACCTTCCACTCCTCTGCGAGGATTTCTTCGTTCACCAGGTCACAATGTACGAAATCACACATTGGAAGTTTATTCACTCATCCATTCGACTCTATCAGCGGTTATCACTTGTATCAACCACTAAGGGTTCCAACATGCAGTTCTAGTTATCTATTTACACTTGGTAATCTCCAGCTTGAAGTAGCTCGAGATGTTGCGCAAGAAATGTAAGTCGACGGGCGCAGTTGGGAGAGGAAATGTAGCGTAGGCTAAACTTATCCGAAGGGAGACGGTGGCAAACAGCATGGCAGGACCCGGGAAGCTCCCGATAAACCTTGTCCAGAAATTCCTCGAGATCGGGCCTCAAATCCGCTATCTTTCAGGCCTCAAATCCGCAATAACGGACAACATATAACCAAAATAGGAAACTCTCATATTTTTATTTTCAATTTTTTTGTGTGAGTGAAAGCACCCTCGTACACGGAGCTACGTGACATAAACTTATGCTTAGAACTCCAATCAAAGGACTCAAATGGCCTTAATAACACCTGAAATGGTTAGAATTTTGTCCTGAAAATTTCAAGAATTTTGCTGCCCAGGCCTCAAATCCGCTATTTTACGGACAAGGTTTCCAGGGAGCTTCCCGGGTCCTAGCATGGCGTCCCTTTGAGTGCTAGAAGTTGACTAGAAGAGTAGCTCATTGATCAACCCGGTGCTCCCTTGACTGATCGAAGGCAACGCTGAAACCACTCGTCCCCAAGCTAAAGATTTATCTTTCGATAGTGTGTCACTATCTATAGATAAGCAGTTGCCCCATTGCTTTCAGGCCTTGGGTAGTGTACAGGATCGAGCCTTCGAAACGAAATGAGTAGCCGGGTTCTCCGTTCAAGTGTATGAGAGCCTGAGGAAGAATACTCTGGAAATGTAGACCTATATTAGGTTGAAAGAGAAGCCTACAAACTTGTCTTAACATATCGTCGAGGTATTGTTAACCAACGTGTGGGAAGTGATGCTGGAGGGACAGTTATAAGGACATTGACGTGGCGCATAGCAAAAAGATACGAAGAAGTGGTTGAGTTGCGTGCGTTGAAAAGCTGGCAGCTACAAGCATAATATAAACCTCTTCTTTCTTGTCAAAGACATACCTGAATGAATATTATTTTTGGAGATAGAACGATACGGATTGGCGTAAACGCGGTCTATTTGACATTGATCAAGCCCAGCAGGGAAGATAGCATGAATAAATGAGATAATCAAGGCATAATGAAGGCAAAACACACCGCAGAGGCATGTCTAATACACACCGGGGAAAAACCACCAGGGAGTATTGATAGAATACTGAACCCACTCTTCCTTGAATAGCTTTCTCATCTGGTTGTCTTCGGCTTGCGCTCTGCTAAGCCCAACGCAAAGCGTCCACACCCACCACATTACCCACACCAGAAGCGCTGA
Source organism: Termitomyces sp. K1Ag (assembly GCA_017657315.1). Taxonomy (NCBI): domain Eukaryota; kingdom Fungi; phylum Basidiomycota; class Agaricomycetes; order Agaricales; family Lyophyllaceae; genus Termitomyces; species Termitomyces sp. K1Ag. The sequence continues at coordinate 3,801 of JAGGAR010008122.1, forward strand.
ACCAGGAATTCTGAGCAGGCCGCACGAAGTTAGCCATGCGCCTTTGGAAAAGTGAGATGACGCAAGGCCGGCGACAACAAGCATTGACCCTGCATAAGCCGGGTGCCGGACATACGAGTACAACCGCCGTGTCACTAAAGTGTGATTGGGGTCGACGACCAGGTCAAAGGTGAAGAGATGTCCGAGAGTGCGGAAACAATCGAGGCGGGCGTAAGTGCCAAGAGCCACGGCAATCACACCAATTACAAAGAAGGGCGTAGTGTAGATGGGTGGGTTGGACGGTGGGAATGGACAAATGAGAGTCGAAGTAGGGACTGGGATTGGAGAGACAATAGGTGATAGAGTACACAAGTAGAAGATTGTCTCGAAGAGACAGATCCATACGAGATGTTTATGGATCTATTGAAGAGAATTGTCCATTGTGGATCATAGACGAGAGCAGTATGACATGCCTTGAAAACCAAAGGCGCAATTTGAAGGATGAAGAGCTCCTCAGTGTGATAGCGGCCCTTGGCAGGGGTAGGGTTCGGGGGGGTGCAGGCGTAGTGATTGCATACCGCCTGAATAGTGACAAGCGCAACGCGAGTGAAAGACATGAGAGCGTATTGAGGGCGCTGGCGTATTGTGGTGGAATGCCACAAGCCTTGATAATCCCTGAATTGGATATTTATACACCCATCAACCAGATATGAAACGTAACGTCGTGACCTAGTAGATATGAAACGGCCGCGGCGGAGGTAAAGGGCTTCTTCTCAATGCTCATTGCATTCCTCCTCTGATTCCTCTGGCAAATATTTTCAGCAATGCTATACATATGTTATTGATTCCTCAGCTCAGATTGTATATCTGTGAGACCAAAGAAAAAGTAACGAAAATCAAAGGGAGACAAGTACTCGTGGAGTGAACGGTACCGATCTACCACACCCCAATTTAACCGCGGTCGCGTCGGACCTGCGTCACCATAGTAATTACTACTCGCCTCTGACTCGTGTGTTACTCCTATGTCTGATACCATCGAGATTCTTCGCCCACATACATTTTATCTTGAGGTACGGGCGTTGCGAGTTCAGGATAGAAATTTGGACCAAAAGAATGACAAGAAGCCGCGAAGCCACGAGGTCTGGATCCTTCGGCATATTTCGGCTTTGTGCTTATTTCGTACTCCGAGTCCGACCTTTTGGATCAACTCCAGACCGAAGTAAGTAACTACCGGTCACTATTCAGTGGTTTTCTGACGTCTCCTGCAAACCTCCCATCCAAGTAAGTTGTCTCGAACAAAGCATTGTCGATCTAGACCTATTGTCGTGCTTTCGGTCCAGTTCCGATTGAGACGTGGAAATTGAGACTACGCTCTCACTCGAATGCCCTAACCTCAGATTCGTCCAAAAGCAAGGCTTCTGAACAACGACACAAGCATGTGGAAACTAGCTATGGAGTGAGTCCTTTTCCTGCGAGCAAACAGTTGACTCTGGAGCAGTACATAGAAACTGGGACAGTTAACGCTGGTAACAGTTCAGCTAAATCGTGCGACGCTGTCAGAAGACATGACATTCAATTGCACCATTTCTGCCTTCAAAATCTTCATTCCCAGACTCAAGGTTTGTTCGCGATTTTTGGAAGGTCGCATCATCACATCAGCCGTCGGCTAATAAAATTTCCATATTTTTACCGATTTGCCATATCAGAAGACAATTGCACCATTTCTGCCTTCAAAATCTTCATTCCCAGACTCAAGGTTTGTGGAAGGTCGCATCATCACATCATGCCGTCGGCTAATAAAATTTCCATATTTTTACCGATTTGCCATATCTATCTTTCCTCTCTCACCAAAAACTTGGACCGATGGCTACTCCTCCTCGTCTTTTTCAGCCGATTAACGTCGGAACGACCAGGCTCCAGCATCGTCTCGTTCTTGCGCCGCTGACGCGATATAGATCAACGAAGACTCACGTCCCTGTGCTGCCACTAGTGAAAGAGTACTACTCGCAGCGCAGTTCTACTCCCGGATCTTTACTCATCACCGAGGGTACCTTTATCGCTGCGAATGCTGGAGGATATAATAACATTCCTGGAATTTGGAACGATGAGCAGATTAATGCCTGGAAGGAAGTGTGTATCAGGTCTTCCATTTCATAAATTACGTTGCGCTTACGGAAATCTCTAGGTGACTGATCAGGTACATGCGAATGGGTCCTTTATTTTTGTACAACTCTGGGCCCTGGGACGCGCTGCAAACCCTGACGTTTTGTCGTCCGATGGTCATCCTTTTGTAGCACCTTCGCCTATAGCTCTTGCTTCTCGACCCACTATCCTACCCCGGGAACTGACGGTAGACGAGATCCAAGAATATACGGCCCTTTATGCGCAAGCTGCAAAAAACGCTGTTGAGAAAGCGGGGTTCGATGGGGTGGAAATTCACGGCGCGAATGGCTATCTCGTTGACCAATTCTTGCAAGAGGGCAGCAATCAGAGGTCCGACCAATATGGAGGGACTGTACAAGCACGTAGCAAGTTCGGATTGGAAGTTGTAGATGCCATCGTAAAGGCAGTCGGCGCAGAGAGAACAGCTATCCGTCTCAGTCCATGGAGCACCTTCCAAAGTAAGATCCATCCCATTGTCCCTCGCAGCATCGCTGAATTGTTGCAGGCATGGGTTCCGACGACCCGATACCTCAATTCAGCTATTTTGTTTCCACCTTGAAAGCTCGACACCCAGACATGGCGTATCTGCATCTCGTAGAACCGCATATATTGGGGAATACTGATTGTGTTGCTGCTGCGCATGAATCGAATGACTTCCTTCGTGCCATCTGGGGTTCGGCGCCGTTGATAGTAGCTGGTGGATATAGACGAGAGTCCGCGATCGTGACCGCAGAGGCGCACGAGGGTGAACTTGTGGCATTCGGTCGTTACTTTACCTCTAATGTGAGCAATTCGCTCTGACTTCCTTGAAACTCAACCAACTTTTCGTATAGCCTGACCTTCCGCGGCGTTTGATGAAGGATGTTCCTTTGGCTTCTTACGATCGTAAAACATTCTATGTGCCCGTCGGGGATGAGGATGGCACCGAGCATGGGTATATTGATCATCCTTTCTACGTCCATGATTCCCATCACCTTTAGACTTGTACTATGGCATCGTTTCATTATGACAGTATGTATCAGTTTTATTCTTGGGATCAAGTAATGGTCATCAGGTCATCAAGTGTTATCTCTCAAATCTCAAACGTGCATTTTATGACAGTGCTAGCTGTAGCATAGTTGAACGAGCACACAAATGACTTCAGGGTATGGACTGTTGCCTCGATTCGTCCATGAAGGACTCATACATGTACTCAGATGCATATGTACCCGCGCCAGAAGCCTACAGATATGTCGCATGACTAGGGCTTTTCATGGAACTGCACGGTCGGAATTAGCCCTTCTTCCGGCCGACAATTTTTAGAACTGCTTGATTGATATTGCATGCTTGGATGAGAGCATGGGCATCGGCCTGTGTTCATTTTTCTCAGCTCCTAGAGGTATTGACACATCTTCACCATTCTGACAAGTCGTGTGCTCATTCACGATCAGAACATTGTCAGAACACCGACAGGGCCATCTGTCCTATACAAGGCCCACGCGAAATTTGAATGTGCTTTGGTAACGTCATTCGAGTTCGACACTCTGCTTTCAAAGCTTCAACAATTGGGCAACAAGTCAAACATCGATGAGGGCTATCTATTCTCTTCTTTCTTTCGTCTGTGTTGTATTCGCCCAATCGGACACATTGCCCCCTGTTACCTCACGGTTCCAATAAACAATCTGGCAGAGTTTTCGCTTTAGGCTCAGAACGCGTAAATACACCGCCTCTTTCTTGCCTCTTTTAACGTGTTTCGTGATGAATAGCATCCCAGCTCTCTGTTGGAACCTCAGTACACATCTTGACCTCAGTGTTTAGGGGTTTGACGATTCTATCAAAGCGATTGTCTTTCAACCTAGATTTAAGCGCCACCATGCAAATGACTTTTGGCATTTGCGACGTGCTCGCGACGTAGGCACGGATACCAATATCTGTCAATGAGGGTATATGAAGGCTGCTAGGGCACTGATTGGTCGAAGATGTTAAAGCGGTAGCCGATGATTACTGCTTTGATGTTTTGTACAAAACGGCTCAAGCTCTTGTTTCTCCTTCTCAGCATTTCGCTATCTTCCAGGTAGGTTCCCCAGCCCTAGAGCTGCTCAGCTGAGCCCATTAGTCGTGATATAATCAAATCTATTGTCCTATCTTTCCCTTACGAAATGGCACAGATTGAACGGGGGTGCGTGACAGGATGATTCACGTAACTTCACCTTCCAGGTTATTGGGTGACCGTACCTTTAATGGCTGCCGCGGCGTATTCGCGAGAATTGCAAGCAGAGTGTACATGTATGAAAAGGTCAAGAATCAAGCATGTGTCAGTCGTTGAAGGAGTCAACTTCCCTCGGCCCGAACTCCGATCATTGACTGTGGCAGTGCGACGTGTTTCTCCACATTTTTGGGAGGGTGCTTATGTTAGCCTACATATCTTTCCATCACTGATTCACGTCGCACGTCAAACCACGCCCGCTTATAAGTTCATGTGCTGTACACAGCCGTATCTCTTATCTTGTCAATAGCAGAATTCTCTCTAGGTAAGTACAGTACTTGATACTGGAGCAGGCGAGATAACGCTTTATACCCATATCAGGCTTTCTCTTATCGCTGTCAGTGCCTGGCACTGTACTTCTCTTCCACACATAAGGAAGCTCTACTGACACGTTTTGTAACGGTGCCCTCTTATAACCCACGATTACAACTACACTATGACTGGAGATCAGTCCAAATCCCGCGGCCGTGAAGTCTACGTGAGTTTTCATCGTAAAGGGGCATGTAAAGCTAATTAAGACCGGCGTTTATCGTTACAGCAATCCTCTGGCCGTGGAGGTGCAGGAAATATACGTCAAGCTTCAGTCTCTCGTGACGCTCGGCCCGTGGATGGTCCCGACGATTTCTCTGTCTCCCGCGGCAGAGAGCCTGTTCTAGCTCCTGTTAAGGTAGATTCTTTCTTGGCAACAATAGACTCTATCCCATGATAAGCTGGTCGTGAATTCTAGAACCTCTATACTGGCCGTGGAGGGGCAGGCAACATCCGTTCGTTGTCTCGTGATCCCAAGATACCCACAGCTGTGGAGCCTGCCATCATGGAAGAGAGGGAGTTGATTCGTGCTCACAATGCTGCTACTGCAGACGCACCTGTACGTTACCCCACGTCTTAGAACTATGTGAAAATAGTTGCTCACCCGTCTCCCAAGTTCTCGTCTGGTCGTGGTGGTGCCGGTAACATCGTTCAGGCCACCCGTTCACGTTCCCGTGGTCCTGCTCTTGTCCATTCTACAGGTCGCGGTGGCGCGGGTAACATCCTCCTTGGTACTGCTGGTGATGTGTACGTCGATGAGCTAAAGGACGATGCAGAAAGAGTGGAAAGGAAAGCTCAAGGGCATGAGGGTGAATTGTATGATACTTTCCTTATTCTGTATTCCGGCCTTGATACTTATCATTGTGTTCGGCAGGCATTCTACGGGACGCGGTGGTCTTGCTAACATTACCGTAACACCTGATCCACCAGTTGAGCACTCCGCGCATGCCCATGGACATGGGGAGTATACATCTAGTGGACGTGGAGGGGCCGGCAATATTGCTAAACAGCTTCCTTAAATATCGCCGCCCTGCTTTATCAACAATCAATTCGTATGTCGAAGTCGACATTGTCCTTTTCCTAAATGTTTCCACCTGTATTGATATTGATATCCGCAATAAATACAACAAGTTATTGTTGGTACTATACTTCCTGTGATGGTGGTCTAAAGTGGACACCCGGATTAGCACCCGACCCAGCACCAAACTCAGGCTCTTTCGTATCCGTCCGACCAACCCCGATTCCATGTATGTGGTATTGCTCACCCACAATTTCCTTCCCTGCGACCATCAGCCGATCGAGGCGGGTAATGAGGCCATACGCGGTGGACACCCCGACGCAGAAGAACCTAAGAGTATGAGTAGTTAATTGGTATCGGTACAAGAATGAAAAACGCGTGAACTCACAGATACTGCTCGTTTTTCAATGTTTCGAGCGTAAGCGTTCGAGGGAGTCCATAATCCTCCTCCGACTCCTTGTGTATGATATCAAGTCCATGGTACAGAGACATAAAGCGATCGAGAAGTGGGCACGGGGAGATTTGAGGTAGAGCTGAGCCGGAGCGCAACGCAGTGGATATCATTGCTACATGGGCAGAGATTGTCAGATATCGCATGAGGCGGAAGAGGCTAAAAGATGCGTACTCATGACGGAGAGAACATCTCCTTGGAAATCGGTATCATCGAACCTCGTTCGACGAAGTAGTGCCCGAGCCCAAGCGGGCTCTAGATGCTTAAAGACGGACATTAGATGAGAAAGGCTGTATGCAATTTGCCTGGCGGATGAACGAGTAAATATCAGCGAAAGTAGAGGGTGATAAGGAAGCTTACAGTTGTATGTCCCAGAGGGTGTGATATCGCTCTGCGGGCCAGGGCCCACGGAGGGAGAACTAGGGAGAACACCGGCCAAAATGAAACCACATAGCAGTCATTTAAAATCCAATCTTACCTCGTAGACAGCATTCGCGCGAAGAACTTTAGACCGTGTAAGCTTAGCACGGATGGCACTTAAGCTCATATTAATCTCGTGTACATCATTTTCCCTTTTGTAGTTCGCAAAACCTACGATGGCGCAGTAAATAGCACCGATTTCGGCGCAGGTTGTTGCTAGAACACTTCGTTGGTAGCGCCGGATAGTCGTCGCCGGCGGCAAGAACGAGGCAATGCTAAAGAGAACATTAGAATCGGTTCGGGAACAGGAAAAATAAATTGTAAACTCACAACGCAGCGAAAACGCCTACAACGACAAGGACGAATCGACGCTTGATGTGGTAATGAGTATGATAATTCAGGCTCTATATGTGTCTTACCCATGCTACTGAAAACCCATATCCCGGGGAACCAGGGAGATTCTGATGCACATCCTGGTAGGAAAAGCCGATCACCTATGGGGGGCATCATGAATAGACGTCTCATCCAACAATATACAAATACATACCAGTATACAAGTGACGCATAGTACAATGATCGTCATTGGTGGGCCAGGCCAATACAGCCGAGCGAAGAAGAGCATCGGGAAGCAGACAGCGCAGACCGCAGCCAGCCCATAAGCATTTCCTCTTCCTGAGCCACATGATATATACCTGACAGCACAAATTGTCAAAGGAAAAAGAAAACAAGGGTCAGAATTAGACACTTACCACATCAGCATACCTCCCACTCCACCAAGGAATGTTGCCAATATACGGGACACGAAACCAAAAATAGTATCGCCCTGGAAACGCGCGATGGTGACCTGACCCATAATGCTGCGTGGCCAAGCATCAACCAAACAGGAGTGAAGAAGGTAAAGGACAGAATTTCTACCCACATCCCCCAGACAAATCGGTTATCTGAAGGATGCGTTTAATCGGTAACTCACTCAAAGCAGATTGCAATCATACCATATGCAAAGAAGGAGCTCGAAGGAAACATGAAAGGCAGCGAAAGAAGCACTAGAAACTGGAAAATGAGCGAGTTGGAACTGCCTTGCACGAGTCTACGCACGCGTCAAGCAACCAGCTTTGATCCCAAAAAGAACATTTCCACCAGCCAGCCCAGTCAATGAAAAGTAAAGATATCCCATGATCGACTCAAAGAAGTTTCGCGGTGGTAGCGAGTCTGGGTCACGACGCAGTGGCATACCCAAATCCTCATGAGTCGTGGGCTCCATCCCTTGAATTGTATCTTGAAAGGGTTGTGATTTAGCAACTAGTGGCAGAGGACGACAGAGACGAGCGAACCGGGATCCTCGTCCTCGGCATGTTGGGATATATCCGTGATTTCCCAATTGTCCCATCTGAACAGTCTCTCGACCGGCGTCCATAGGCGTTGAGTATTGCGTTCCTTTTCAAGGCGTATCATTTCGTCTAACTGGAACTGTGCGTCAGAAGGCGGGCGATCAAATCCCAAGAAACACACCATTTCGAGAATGATCCACACGAATTGGACAAGGTGATATTGGTACACATAGGCCTGGAAGAGGTGGCGGTGCGGCGGCAGATCGTGTTCTGGTTGACCCTCGTGAGTTTCAAACGAAGGGCGGTAAAGGTCTAGGACACGGAACCTATGTTGCAGGAACGTCAGCCCTGCTCTTAAAAAGGCAAAGATAAACAGACCTTCCCTCCTCGCGAAAACGTTCTAACGAGTTAGAAAGGTCATCCCGGATCTTCTCATGCTCCGCGAGTTGCTTGGCCCATTGTTCTTTCGTCCCCCGGGTATTTAGAAGAAACTGTATTCTCCCTTCGCGTACCCCACAGAGCCAGTCATTCACAGTTGAGAGTCCGCTGCGGCATTCATCAAGAAGATCGCAACAACTGATAAAGACATTATCATCCGAAGTCACAGGGAATGGGATCTATGCCGAAGAGGCCAAGAACCAGGGCTACTTACCAATCATTGAGGCCCTCCAACATCTGCGCCGTGTATTCCTCGGTATAAGGGTCATGTAACCGTGTCGCCTCCAAGTCCATATACCTTTGTGACTCAAACACCCCAACCGCATTCTCATGTCTATGCATTCCCGGATGAAAGTGCAATAGATCACGATGCAGACGTTTGCTCAAATTGATACGCGAGTTTTGCCGCGAGTGCGATGGAGACAACGTCAGGTGACTCTGATTCACCATGAGCGCATCGTGTCCATCTACAGATGGCTGGCGCGAGAGAGCTGGCGTCTGGGGAACCGATGGAGCAGGCGTAGCTGGAAATCTAGGTCTTGTCGGATCGACGAGAGAAAAGTACACACCCATCCCGTTCGCACGAACTGCTGCGCGTCGAGCCAGGTCGTGGAATGGTATGAAGTCCGCCGGGGAGTAGCGGCCGTAGATGAGGTCACTGCGGAGAAGGCGTGATGCAGCCGCGAGGGGTGACAGAGCACTATCCGCTTGGGCAACTGTTTTCGCTATCAGTGCGACAGCTTCTGAGAAGGCGGAGTCACGGGTTGACGTCGCAAGAATATCTTTATGCTGCCTCAAGGTGGTCATGAGTGGGGCGAGGACGCCGGAAAGAGAGTTGGTGAAGTGAGCAGATATCGAGGAGGGAAAGACGAATATTGAAGTGATGAGGGCAACAGCGGCATGGAATACCAGCGGAAGAACGACGGCTTGGCCAATCTTGTAATATGGGAAAGGAAACAGCACCGCCGTTGTCAGCGATATGTCTAAAAGATTCAGTACGAGAGAGACAAAGACGAAATACCGCTTACCGAGGCAAATACACGCAAAGACGCATGGAATTGTGTACGGACCACGGCCTTTGTGAGCTCTGAAGAACAGAATGAAGGAGCTGCCCAGAAAAATGAACACTCCGAGGATGACCGTCGGCTGTGTAATAGGAGTGAACATTTGAAGGTAGAATACAGAGAAGAACGCACAGCAACTTCAATATACTGGCCGTGAACGACATCTGCGAGTCCTACATTCGTGGTGCGGTTCGTGCGGGCCAAGTCAGCGAATCTGATGCCAAGGCAAGACCACCTAGATCAATAGTCAACGTCAATCATCATAACGCTAACGGACCAAATGGTGACCCACGCCCAACTTAATGAAGCGAACAGCATTATAAGAACTTCACGCTCCAAGACAGAGAGGAAGGGGTCGCTTGGTGGAGACAGCACCGAAGCTGGGAAGGGTAAGATAACGTCGCGAGGGACAAGTGTTGAACCAACCGATCAGAATCAGGAAACTGGCCTACGATAACACAGTAAGAAAGAAAGGTTGCTGGCTTAGAAAGATTAAATCATACCTGACCTAAGAATATCTGAACAGGCGGAATTAAAAAGAGCACAAGTGCAAGCCACGCCGCGACTGCACATCGTATTACAGGTTTCAACTTCGAATACTTGAAGTTTGTTGGTATCCACTGCAGAAAGCTGGGCGTTTTCCACTCGTGCCTCTGCTCTTTGTCGTTCGAAGCTTCCTGAGCTCCATCTTTCTCCCCGTTGTCGTCGAAATGCGATGCCGAGACATTTTTCTCAGTATCTACAGCTATGGGCGGGCGTCGACGAATGCCTTGGCGTAAGGAATCATCAGCATTCTCTACGTCTGTTTTACAGACGTCTGCGTGTGCGTGGGACATCCCATATGATGATGGGCGTTGTTATTTGTGGAGGGAGAAATTTCTGTGACATCACGAATTCACGTATTTTCCCACATTCCGGCATTCTGCGACGACGTTTGAAAGCTTGGAGATAGACAGACTTTTCAAGGAGTCTCTTGCTCTTATGAAGCCAGCCAGACTGAGAAAGAGATTCGATGAGACTATGCCATACGGATATATTAGGGATATCAACCTTATTCGGAGCTATGTAGAGTGATGATGATTTTGGGAACTTAAATATGATCGGCTATGAACGTTTGATGAATGTAACCACAAATTTTACATCCTGACTTGGAGGCTATAGACAGATGTGTTAAGTCAGGCAGAAGTTACAACAAATTCTGAGCAACCAGAATGACCCTTTAAATTTGAGAATGAAAAGAGAATCTCACAATAATCCCAACGGCAAGAAGGATCCCTCACCGGCAGGCCAGCCTCAGGCCGTTTAAAAGATTATATAGGGAAATGTTAGTTGATGTAGGGGCCTTCAGTGTAATGTGACGTGGAGTCTAGCGTGCAAAAGTATCACTCCCGATATTGACGTAGGCGGCTGAATCGCTGAAGAGACTTGGAAGAGACGAAAGTCGGATGGTCGACTGGATTCTGAGATATATAACATCGACTATGCAGTATTGTGCCTCCGTAATCAGTCTTTTGTTGTGATCCTTCGTCTAACTCAGGACAACAGGCGGAGTGCTAATTAAATGATACTTAGTAGACTTGTGGACATGTGGCCTTATTGAGCCTGCGCGACTCTGGTCATTGTCTTGCCGTTCATGCGTATACGTAGCCAGAAACTTTTCATGAAGATGGATAGTTCCTTACAAAATCCTACGCATGCGGCACGAGCACGCGACTTGACTCCTGTTCTGCCAATGGAAGTTGCGGAACCTTCCCCAATAGAACCAATCTAACGCTTTTCTGGTATCTCGATCTTGAAGTACTCCCTACTTCCCTATTTGTTTGGCATGGGGACATGCAACGAAATAGATGGTAACGCATGACGAAGTTTCTAGCCTTACCTCGAGCTTAAATCCTCAAGAAAGCAAGAAAATACGGGAGGGTTCGCCGATCTACTCATAAATTATCAGACGTCTTGTTTTTGACCAATGTGAGCTTACACCTTTCTTGAATCGTCCAGATCTTCGCTTGTGTACGACACGAATAATAAACGGCCTTCTCGGAGGCTTTCTCGCTCGGAATTATTGGCTGAACCACATATGAGAATATCAATTGCGTCGTTGAGAAGTGTGTGAAAAGAAGTGGCAATGCGGAAGGAAAGGAAGTTCCCTGATGAGCGATTCGAGAAGAGTAGAAGGTTTCGCTGAAATCGTGCGATAATGATTAATAGAGCAGTGGATGTCATGTATGGACCAACGGAAAATCAAGAGATAAGGAACGTCGTACCTTCATGTGTGTCTACATTGGTCGCTCCAAATCCTCAGCCCCGGGGATATAGGAATTGTACTCTAGAAAAAAGTCCTCGAGATCTGAAGATGAAGTTCGAAGTCATGGAAAAGAAGAGAACTTGCACTCGTGGGCATTTCGGTCGCTGGTCGACAATTGGAGTTCAGTGGGCCCATGAGGCAAAGAACATCCCGAGAGTGGATATTCAGCCTGAGGCCATAAATTTCACGTTCTCCGTTCGACTCGCATTAGTAGACAAAAGGGATGAGCGCAGTAAAGACATGGCATTGGAAGCACTAGATTCAGCTTAAACGTAGGCAGTCACATACACAGAGAGGGATGGGTGCCACTGCCTGGACTGACCGTTCTACGACTGGATCGATCGACACCATCGACAAAACGAGTTTGCTATCAAACAGACGAGCCGACCGCCATACTCTTCGGACCAATGGAACTGATGATGTAACATCATATCTTAACAATTCATAGAGAACAAGCATATTCAATAAAGCACGAGAAAGTACGAGGAGGTACACACGGATTCCACATGCAAGTCTCCTCATGGTGTTCACAGATTTGATCTTGTCGCGGATCCTTTCCATATGCACCCCGTTCCGATCCAGCAATGGTTGAGATTGCAGCTTACCGTGCAGCATGCATATATCTCTGGAGAATGAGCGTCTCACATTCTCGTGGGTACTACTAGGCCAAAAATAGCACGCTCTGTAAGCCTTAATGAGAGACGTTGAGATAGGGGTGAGCATTACCGAAATTGGCCTTAGATGAGGAGTCTCCGTGGCACTATACATCGCATACGTCGCGTTGTCCAGCCTAACTCATAACGCATGGATATCACACACAGACGGCCCGGAAGCTCAACACGTTAGACCAAGCGAACTGAATGGAGGAAGAATGAAGGGTAGCAAAAGTACAGAGGAAAAGCGGGATAACAGCATGCGCCGAGGATAGATCATATACAATAATTTGCATGTAAAACCATAGAACGCAAAGAGGGCTGAATACTAACGAGCATGGCAGAGAACCATGGAGGGCGGCACGAGGGGCGAGGGACACGGAAGGGAATCCACACCGGGCTTAGGGAGGGTGAGTTACAGTGCATCTCCCTAGACGTAATACGTCAATTTGTGACTCTGGAGAAGCTCTTGGCGGGAGAATTAACGACGCTACACCCATGAAGCGCTAGATCTAGAAACAGAAGGCGAGGTTTTAAGAGATTGAATATGAGATCTGGAAAGGGCGGGGAGCATGGACGAGGAAGGTAGAGACATTACGCAGATCGGAGATGGACACCGGGTCGGACGCAGTCCAAATGAGGAAAAAAGCGAAAGAAGCAACCATTGATGGCTGTTCTAGTGAAGATGATGCAAAACAGTCTTTTCTTTCTTTACAAGCCAGGATATAAAAGACTGAATGGACATTATACGATCTTGCTGAAGGACGTTACGGACATGAGGTCAAGTCCATCAAGCAAAGTATAGAAAGGAAGGCACTGGGAAGATGAAACCATGAGGTAGTAGTACAGTGAAGTATAGCATAGATTCTCAGCAGGCCGAATGTCCCTGGAGATGATCGGATGAACAGTGTACCAGCATAGGGAGGAGAAGCCTGCGATCGTCCATCTGAAACGCGTAGGCAGCGAACGTCAAGTTAGGGAAGGGATGAGATCCTATGAAGGAAAACTTGAAGATGAATATGACATTTGGCACCTTATATGATGGGAAACTTGGAGACCAATACAGAATGGAGACGTAGTAGGAAGAGTGGATATGGAGAAGGAAACAAAGTTTCTGAGACAGAGGAGAAAGTTTGATGAGCCTGTCATAATGTTTTATTGCTTTCGAGTGTTGCAGTAGTAGCAACCTGGGCGAAATACATCTCAACCATCTTAGTACTATGGCTGGAGCATGAAAGAACCGACGGATTATGGTTCAAGTGGTCTTGATAATCTTGCGTTTGAACAAGCTAAAGTCGATTCACATACCTAGTTAGATTTCGCGCATGTAAGATCGGAAACTATTCCAGGAGAGCGTTGCAAAGTCAAGGTGGGTCATATATATGGGAAGTTCAAGATGATCAGAATCAAGGCATCGTGGACGGCCTTGATTGTCGACAGTCGCAAGCGAGAATCTGAAACCGATCCACACTTATGATAGATGTCAGAATGGGTTATTGAAACAAGGAGTAAGCTAGAATGCAGGTTCTATGCTTGCTCCAAAACCGAAGTATAGGTCAGATTTGAAGTCGGTCATTGAGATTCAGGGGAACTGCCCTACGGCAATAACTGGACTCTACAAAACGAAGAAGTGTGTCCTGCACCAACCTGTACATTCAAGCGCCTCGAGGGAAACAGCGAGTAGAAGCAAAGGAGTCACGCCGAAAGTGCGATCCTGATCGTGATTGGTAGTGAATGACCTGCTTTTTGAAAAAAAAAAGGAGAGAATTTGAGGCGACCAAAACGAGAATGAGCAGAAGGTCAATATGATGGTACATAATAACACAGCTTTCCTCGGTTCAGAAGCATTGATGACCGAACAAAACACAGAGATATCTCAAACCTATAAGTAGATGCGAGCCGGTGACTTTGATAGCCTTTACGGACGGAGATGATTCTCTTTTCTAACCTTGGAGAGAAGGAGCGCCGCGGACTATGAATAGTGGACACAAGATGACCGGTGTGCGCGACAAGACCGACTAAGCACAGTTCCACAAGACGTAAACCAACGTCGAAACCACGTACGCATGCATAAGAGTTCGGCAGAGGCAGCGTAAAGGCCTCGTTTTCTTGCATGAGGCCGCGTTAAATGGCGGAGAGGCTCAATCGGGGGAAGTAATCGCATTAAGTCAGGTAGCTCAATGAGTTTGAGCTTGAGGGTTGACGCGTTAACGTTGTCAAAAAGGGAAGTTCGTCAGGCTGGTATCACAGAAACATAGATCAGGAAGTTTGCGCTGCTACAACACATCTTATACACGGATAGAAGTGTGCAGAAGGCAGTTCATGCGATGAACAGATGCATGTAAGAGGTCACCGTTTTTTGAAGTTTTTTTTCGGACGATGTCATGACTCATGAGAACCAAATCAAATCAGTACAATTGATCCGGCCGGTCACCTCGGGTTCTCCTTTCTCATCGTCTCCTCGGAGGATCAGCCAACAAACTACAAAGTGAAGCAGACTATCAACGTAAAGTCACCTATGATTTTTTCCCTTTCGTGATACCTAGCCACCTGGAGCTGAGGCCGAGCCGGACTGAGCCAGTGTCTTTCCGACACATATAAGCGCTCCTTCAAGGTCGATCATCCGAAGAATACGGCAATGGAAACGGAATCCTGAGTAGAAATGGCATACTGTAGAATATTTATCATACCCCAATCTTCACTGTTATCACCTCAATGGTATTGATACAAAGCGGAATCTTGCCATTTTTTCGGTTCACAGCTGTAAGAATACGATATCGCATACTTTGTTTTGAAGGATCATGTAGGTAACCTGAACTACATTAATCGATCACTACCGTCCACCTCACTCAATCGCTCGTAGACTGGGCTTCTTCCCGTTTGGCTCGTTGGGCTGCTTCTTAACCTGCAACAACAAGCTTTGCAAAGCTCGAGGTCACGGTTAGGAAGCCGCACCCCGGGCGTCGAGGGAGGATCCACCGAAGGCTCAATAAATGAGTCTGTTCTATATGGGCCTACACTTGATGAGAGTTTCGTAAACTAGATCCTTAGGAAGTACTAGATCCCTGAGCGCAGATCCACGGTCTCCTCGTCCGAGAGTGTTCAGCAAATACATAAGGCCAGACCAGATGACGATGGCATCCTGCCAGCAAAGCCACATCACACCGGTGCCCTCAATCCGCTCCCATGTCTCTCACTCGCGTCGCCCTTGTCACTATTCAGGCGGTAGGCAATCACTACGCCTGCACGCCCCCGAATCCTACGCCTGCCAAGGGCCGCTATCACACTGAGGAGCTCTTCATCCTTCAGATTGCGCCCTTGGTTTTCAAGGTATGTCGTACTGCTCTCGTCTATTCACAATTTATAATCCCCTGGAACAGATTCATCAATACCTTGTATGGACCTGTGCGCTCTTCGAGACAATCTTCTACCTGTGCACTTTATCACCTATTCCCTCTCCAATCCCAATTCCTACTTCGACTCTCATCTGTCCCTTCCCACCGTCCCACCCGCCCGTATACACTACCCCACTCTTCGTGATTGGCGTGATCGCCGTGGCTCTTGGTACCTACATCCGCCTCGACTGTTTCCGCACTCTCGGACGCCTCTTCACCTTTGACCTCACCGTCGACCCCAACCACACTTTGGTGACGCAACGATTCTACTCATACGTCAGGCACCCGGCTTATACGGGTTCCATGCTTGTTGTCGCCGGCCTTGCGTTCTCTCACCTTTCCAAAGGTGCATGGCTGACTTCGTGCGGGCCGCTCAGAATTCCTGGTTCGGCGCTTCTGGTGTGGGCAGCGTGGTGGGGGTGGACGCTTTGCGTTGGGCTCAGCAGAGCACAAGCCGAAGACAACCAGATGAGGAAGCTATTTAAGGAAGAATGGGTTCAATATGCCATCAATACTCCCTGGTGGTTTTTCCCTGGCGTGTACTAGACATGCCTTCATGGTGCGTTTCGCCTTCTCTATACTGTTATCATCCTATTTTATTCATGCTACCTTTCCTCTTCTCGCCTAGACTTGATTGGCATCGAATAGACCGCGCTTGCGCCAATCTGTAACGTTCTAATCTCAAAAAATGCCTCACTGAGCATTGACGACATATCATACGATGGCTCACCAAACGAACTCTTCTTACGCTTATTCCTACGGACTAACAATACTTTTCTTTATTTCATTGACATTTCTGGATCTCTGCCTTATCACTCGCATACCCCATGCTTCGCCCTTTTGGATTTCAATCCTTCTAGCCGGGCACTCAACATGTACTTGTATGATAAATAGAATATCCATTCACATTGGATCGTTCCCCCCATCTCAGATCCAGTAGAAGTCTTAACCTTCAGCATATCGTAATCTCCGTTTCATCTCCATCTGTGAAATAGATACTTCTGCTCTATCATTTTTACTCTGGCTTTGACCCTGACAGACTCCATCCATTCCATCGTACTCTGCTCCTAAACTGTAATTCCAGAATCAACGGCCATTATCACCGTCTTCCTGTCACGATCCTATAGAATAGGATCAATAAATGTCGTGCACACTTACGAAATTCTACCACTGGCCTTGTTCAGATTTTCTATTGGAAGAAAACACACTGGCCATGCATATCTCAGTCAGCGATGACATGACGGGTGCGAATCTTCCTCCATGAGAACGAATCGAGGCACGCACTCCTGTCAGATGAAGCCGCCGGCTTTACACAAGCGAAGGTCTTGACCCACTTGAATTCGGGCGGAATTCCAAGCTTCAGGTCTCAAGCTATCCATTCCCTCCACCCTCGTGTCGTGACTACCTTCTATCTGCTGCGTTGTGCAAGTGTGTACCCTAGAATCCGCACGAGTACCTAGTGGCGGCGGCGGCGGCGTTCTGGCTTTGAGTTCGGACTCGAGCTGAATTCAGGTCGCTTATCCTTCTCTTTCCGCATCATGGAAATGCTACCATTTGTCTGGTAGCGGTGCCGCGTGATTAATGATAGGTGATGGAGAAATATTGAGGAGTGGAGGGGTAAGAGTGGGTTGGTTTTGGGCGTATAAGTACACGATACTAGGTTCGAGCCACCAAAGTGTTCGAGTAGAGGAATATGGGGGAATAACAAATAGGACGTTGTGTTCTTTTCCAAGAAATTGGTTTACGACCGAACGGAGCGTTGACAACAGTCCTTATTAGTCCAGGTCTTATGAAGGATGAGCGAGACGCTGAGAATAATCTCATGGAATGTTCGTTATCAAGTGACTTGAGTCAGAGATGCCATGGAGAAGCCATCACAA
>JAGGAR010008123.1:0-21312 GCA_017657315.1 Termitomyces sp. K1Ag
CATTTCGCTTCAAACTCAATTCCTTTGCAAATTGAGTGGTGCCGGTCATAGTAGCTGCAAGACGGTACTTGGGGTCTCCTAAATCATTATTTTGGCTCGTTTGAGCAAGACGTAAGCCTTCCAAATCGACGACTTCTCAAAGTATTTAACTTCTGACTCGTTCGAAAAGACCCTCGTTTGGAAGGCGCTGATTGATTCTAGCACGTAAGTATATCCTTCTCAGATGACAGAACCAGTTCTGCGGGACGACTCAGTTCGAACACTTGTATTCATGAATTTGGAATGGGATTGTCACGTAATACATACCTTGCCAGTATTCTTCCAGCGTCTCTAAGGAGAAACTATCTCCTTTTTAACTGTTCTGCACCATAGCCCCAAACTCCAATTCAAGCCCCTGAACTGTTTGCTCTTAACCAGGACTGCTCAGAACAGATCAACCGCTTTAACTTGGACTTCATGTCAGATAAGCTGATCAAGTTCTCGAATTTAACCTTCAAGCCACTCTCTGTTACTATGCCATTGCTGGACTTGTCTTGGCTACTATCCTCCTTACCTCGGTTCTTCCACGAAGGTTTCCTGCAATTGAATTGTACGACAGATCTCAATCACTGTCTATAATCACGAGCCAAAACTACGACTGCGCCGGATGTGTATCTCCGCACCTGGACCCTCATCATAATGGTGTGATACTTGGCAGTTGCATACTATATCCCCGTGGTTCCTCTTACCTGGCATACTACTGTTGATGTATTCAAAGTGATGGCATGGAAGGTATCCTACATTCATATCTACAGTTTTACAATGATCTCGAATGGTGTAGTTTGTTTGCTGAGCAATTGGTAGCATGCCTTCTTTCTCAACCGCATATTAGAGCATGAAAATGATTATGTCGAATAATGGGTCGAAGGGTAGTACATGTAAGCATTGACAGCAGATAAGGGTCACCGGCGACGAGCGGATCGTGATGCAGCAGTAGATATGGATACAGCCGCCCAAAAAGAATATGCGTCAAAGTCATGTTCAATGTCAAGAAGGTTTATGTTTTGCAGTGATAGGACCATCAGTCATGACCGCCGAATCGGCGTTGATAGGCCTGGGTCTTGTTTTACTTACCAATCCTCGAGTTCCCTTCTTCCAGAACGCTCGAGAGTTTGGAAGGTGACAAAATGGACCATCGAAAAGATTAGTTGCTGAGGCAAGTCTGGCCCGGGAGATGACCGCACGGCGCAGAGTTCTGTCCTTGGCAACGAGTTCCAATATATAGGGCCGTTAAGGAAGCTAACTGGCGAACTTGTGTGACTTTGGCCAAGTGACTTCGAGGAATTTTCCCTGGTGACCGCTCAAAGCATGATAACCTGAAATTGTTCGCGCCACACTGGTAGGTCAGCTTTTCGCATGTCGGCTGGTGAGCCAAAGAAGGTTGACAAAGGAAGCGACTTTTATAAGGATTCGGCAACTTGGATGAATCTTCTTCTGTACCAAGCGCTTGTCATTATTCACATTTCCAGATTGTGTTTTATCAGACAAAGGCTGATTTGACTAGTAAGAAATCCCCGTTTTTCTTAGTTGGAAATTTTAATTTTGCTTCAGGGCTCCATCTTACAGAATGCCGCATTGCATGGATCTCGTGATAATGCTAATGCCATCATCGTCTTATTAATTTACACTTACATACCGTAATTCCGTTCGATAGGTCTGCTCATGTTTTCGCGCATTCGAAGCTGAACAAGAGATACGGCAAATCCGGCCCGTTTTATGCAGGACTGGATCACGGCCTCTGGTGCCTCCGTTCTGATCGGAGCCTGGATCTACAAGTGTCGCCCAGCCTCAGGCCTCAGTTGCTCTCACCAACATAATCCGTACGCCATCAACCTCCGTTGCAGTAGAGCCAAGTTCTTCTGATGATTTCTCTGGCTACAGCTTCTCTGCCATGCGGACACGTGCAGCCTCGCTGACTCGGATGTACTCCCACCCTATATCGAGGGTATCTTTTCCTCCGTTTCTACACTCAAACCACTGAACTTGTTGTCATCTCCTAAATTTGGCCACCGTGAGTTTTCATTTCATATACATTTGTCTCATTGAAATATGCTTTACCATTTCTTCATTCTTAGCCTTCCCCCATTCTCGGATATGGGAAACTTGCTCTTTTCGCCAACTTTTCGCCGCTGTATGCACCTAGGCTAGCAATGACGTCGGTGTAGAAGGTGGATGAATGGCGGATAGAACTGAGGCAGCACATACACACATTATGGCGATGGGAAGGCAGAAGTCCGTCGGGTAAAGCGATACCTATAGGCGCTCATGATTCTCATCCTTCTCAGAACAACAGTAGGCATCGCAGCTTGAGTCGTTATGCGGAAAAACCACGCGATGCCATCACACCACCACACCACCACCCTCCCTCTATCACGACCGAACAATCGGCACCCCCTATCCTTACCCCCCCACCCCTACCTGTGGCCTCCGCAACCCTTGATTTCAATCAGGAACATTTTACGACTCGACCTCCCCGAAGATGCACTACTTATATCAATCCCAAGGACACCCTATGCGCACTCTTATGCTACTTTATCTCCATATATAATATAACAACGGAACACGCATTGGATTCTGGATTGATTCTTACTTGATCTTGAGCCCCATCCTTCCTCGAATACCCATATTTCTACGCCAGTCGCCACAAGTCCGATCTGTTTGGTAGCCGGGCGCTTCATTTCGAGGCACCTCCATAGTCAATCATAGGACCTTGATTGTCTTCCTTCGAATTGGCCGGCCGATCAGACTGCTGTGCCATGACTTCAGAATCATGAATGACGATGCATCTGATGTGGCTGATTGTAGGCTCAGCCAGTGACAACCCGACCAAGATTACGACAAACAACGCTAAATCACAGGGAGAGAGAAGTTCCTTTATTACATATGTTACGGATGGTAGAAGAAGTGGAATCGGAGAATGTAATTGGGTGAGCATAAAGGCATGTCATCAACGTGAATTGATCTACTGTAAATCCGCTTCAAGGGCGTCGTAAGCAGGGCAGAGGTTTCTGATTAGGAAGAGCCGGTCAGCAAGCAGTTGCAGATGAGCATAGATTCACGTACTTCCAGTCTGGAGGAGTGATCTGCGCCTTTGGGCCAGAAACGTTATCTTGAGGAGCTTCACCGAAGACAACAGCTAAGCCGGCCTCCAGATGCCAATCAATGTGGCTGCAGAAAATTACGATCAGATCTAAGGCATGAATATACTCAGAATGATGCAAACCAGTGCAAGAACCAAGCCCCGGGATTTTCCTAGACGAAAAACTTTCAGAGTTCATAATGGGGTGTCGTGCTCGAATGCACATACGCTGAAAAAGCGGAAGGTGACATTCCCACCAGCAACTATATATCACCATTTCAGACATGACCCAAGGGACCTGATATAAGATTCACACACTTGCAACAACGTCTCGCCTCGGAGGGTTGATATAGTTCACAACATCAGTGTTGGCAGTTCGGACAATGTCGAATGCGTGTCCATGCACTTGATTCAATCCAAATCATTACGAACGTCGTCTTTGATATCGGCAACGAGACGTACAGTGGAAAGGATGCTCTGTGACGCTTCTGTAAGTTTCCGAAGAATCATGAAGAGGGAAAGACTTACGTCCTCCTCCAGGAACCGAAATCTCGATGAGTTTGTTAGGAGGTAGCAGGAAAACCTCGGGTCTGCATTAGCGACATTCTGGCCTTTGAAGGAGGATGACCTACTTGTTCCTATACAAGGGTTAGAGGCTAAGAATAGAGTATCTAAAAGATCAATCTTACCGATGGCAAGAGATCCTGAGGATCTTTGGCACCGCTCAGAAGCTGAAGTAACACTGGTACGGTGGGCGAGATATATGATATGCCGTTGATGTCAAAGAAGGGAGGATGAGGCTGCATGATCAGATTAGCGTATTCCTGTGGAGCAGGCAAAAGACATACTTGACTGATCTGAAGGTTAATTGCTACATCGGCAGGGCCGTCACCGAGCTAACAAGAAGATTTCTCGTTCAATGGTGAGAATTGCGTCCAAGACGGGATCAACGTCACCTTTCCAGGACCCTCAGATGCGATAGGCTGCCACGGAAGTTGTCACTGTGAGTTGAGATTCAGAGAAGTCGCTGCTTACATGCATGTCGCCTTCGAAAAGCTTGACGCCCGGGGCGTTGACGGTAGTAGGCTCTATTGCTGGCGCACCCTTGTAGCGCAAAATGGCGAGGGCAAGGTCTGGGTTGACTGCATGGGATACGATCAATCAATGGCCCCTCATCTACATAACGATTCTACTTGACTTACAATTGGGGTTGGCCGCAGGTGACCCACCGGTGGGACTAGAGGAAGTTGTTAGACCAATCCTGGAGCATATCAATGCAAGACCTACGGTGCACGGATCCAATAGTTGCCGACCGTTTGGTTGGCGTGCAAAATCACTGAAACGCGTTGTGCTAGAAGGCTTTATCAACTGACCTGATTCACGCGTATCGATGATAACATACCAGCATAAATATCGAAATTCTGGACCGGAACGGGGTCATGTTCAATACCATCGAACTCCATGACGTCTAATTGAAGCCTTGTCAGGTGTGAAAATGACTCTGTGAAGCTGAAACTACTGACCCATCGTGTGATTATCAATGGAAAAGGTAAAGAATGGGCGGCAAGCCAAGGAGAAGATGCGAAGCCTGTAGGAATGGTTGTGTTGAGATACTTTAGGGTCAGATTATGTTTTCTACCTATATCGTTTGCCTTTGACAACGTTAACGACGGCATAGGGAACCAGCGGTCCTCCATTGTAACGGCCCACACCGTTGATCAGGGTCGAATCTGGGACACTGATGAAAAGTAAGTTGACAGAATAATGCAATCAGTGAAGAATGATGATTTACGGGACAGTTCCTGTCTGGAAGAAATTGTTTTGAGCTGCAGGAGCAAGTGTATGGTACCTTTGAAAACGATAAGTTTAAGACGTGATTAAATACAACCCTCGTACCAGTCAGAAAGAGTGACAATGGTGCTTGCTAGAAAAGAAGGGTGAGTTGAACAAGAATACTTGGATCAACAGGACCTGAGTTCTACCATCGTCCACATCATAAAGGTGCTTCAAAGGATCCCGCGGATCTGGAAGGTGGTGAGTATTCGGCGAAGTTCATATCCAAGGTCGTTCACCATAGACGGGGAAAACTCCCCTCAGGCCATCGCAATATTGCGTAGAAAGGTGAGAATGATACCTAAGCCACATTGCAATTAACACTCAACTCAAGCTATGAGCGGAGACGGACGCACCAGAAGTTTCCCGTCTGACCAGCTGTGTCAAACTCGTCTGAGGATGGAAGGTAAGCACAGCATCGTGATCATGGGGTCCACTGATATTTACAGAAGAAGGTTGTATTTCTATTGACAACCATCGGTTCATGCCATGCTAGATCAAAGTGAGACGATCACTCACGGTGGTATCGGGCACTAAGTGTGCCAGATTGTTTGGGTTAGTCTCCTGAGTTCGCCTCAAAAATTTGACCATACCTGGTTCACAAATCTAGCGAAATTTCGCCATTAGGGGGTGACGAGAAGCACATGGGACTTACGATGGTCCATCCATGGCAGACGTGCGAGCTTGGAAGAACCCATGCCAGTGCTGTAAGACTTTCATGAGTATTGTTCTTATATCGCGAGTGGTTATGAGGCTTACAATAGAAGTGCTCCTTCGCATACCAGGATCTACAAGCTTGTTGTTGGTCCTGATCTAGAGAAATGAATATTACATCGAGTTCTTCAGAATTATCGGAAGTTCGCACCTTTACCCTATCATTCTTGTTTACGGCGACCACTATTGGTATAATTTAAGTCGGTTGACGAGAGCTTAACGTGCTAGCATTGTCACTCACCCGGGCCTGGAAATTTTCCATTGATTACAACAGCACTGGCAGGCTTTTTAGCGAGTTTCGCGCCGAGATGATGAAAACGGATTACTCTCTCGTATATCCATCAGGAGAAATTCGCGCGTTAACGACGTCAAAGTTGAATTGTTTCGTAGGGCCCGCGACAATGACAGCTGGAAGAAGAGCAATTGCTATGAGGTTTACAGAAAGCTGGACCATGTCGAACCGACGGGGGATAGCAAATATAGTTCTTCTGACTATGGCTTTTAAAGAGAATTCATATGCCTCATGGATATACCTCAACAGATACGAAATGGGAGTGACATGGAGCATTTCTGGCTCTGTCATAGCATGCTCTGACACCTAAAAACATGCGATGGGAGATAAAATTCCAGGAAAAATGCCAAGGTCACCGGCGACAGAGGGGTTTGAGCCTATCGTGCCGTCGACATTGGCTGCAGGGCATAGACCATAACCACTCTCAAGCCTTGGCAAGCGAAACTTCTCAATACGATTCATGATGTAGTTGGCCAAGATATTGGGACTTCCACACGGACCTACAAGTCAATCTGGCTCTTTGCTCCTCCTGTCCTGACATGAGAGCATGTACAGCGAGCATCGGACTGTTATCGCGAAGTGAGAGACTCAGGTAGCAGATATTTCAGCACCTCCACAATCAACCTCATTCATGATACTTTTGGTAGGAGCGATCTTGGGGCAACTGAACGTTACAACGAAATTCAGGCCAGATGCAAAGAATAAATTGGATAAAAATACTCGCCATTGAACAGGCATGTACATTCAGAAGTGAAAAACGTGCGATAACACAACTCCCATGCCAAGAAACTCTTAGAAATAAACACTTCAGTGTATACGGCATGGAAATGCAGATAGAACACCGATAAGCAGAAAAGTCTCTAGATATTTCCCCATTATTCAAACAAATTGATTCGAAAACGTTTCCATGGTGCCGACACCCGGATCTTAAAACCATTCAGAATGCTTGTTTTCGAAAAAAGTTCGCAAGGTGGCCTGTGTGTACACTGTGTACCTTGAGTTCAACATTCAACCGTGGGAGAGGGTCGAAGAAATCAATCATCTCACATTCTTGTACCAAATCTCAACTGGAAAGCGAGAGATCAGAAGCTTGTGACCACTTCTCAGAGACATGGACAGCTGGCAAGTCGCAAGTCCGTACACCTTGAGACTCAGAAGGACACGGTACGACCAATGCATATAAGAATTCGATCACTGAAGCAGTTCTGAGTGGAGGCCTGGATCTTCCTGTCTGTTTCAATATCCGAGGAGGCTGAGAAGGGGTTCAAGGGCTATGTACATATACGCAGCTAGACTCACGCAGCTTCACCCAAGATAACAACTCGGGAATCTTTGACAAGAGCACAAGACCTCTCCGACACTCAAATTAGCACTGTCGTATTGAATGTTACAATTGAGAGTGAACTTGTTGTTTCCATTGGGAGTGGATGGACGTGATTCGACAAACGAATTTAGGCGAGGTGCTTCTGTACTGCGAGACTTAGTATGGAGGTCCAATCCACTGAATAGATAGGAGATCGAGAGCCGTGTACGCAGCCTTATCCTAGTCGGTTGGTTGGTTGGTTCAATGGTTGGTGTTGTGACAATGAGCTACATAACGATTCAACGTATAGACTATTACAAACTCTCGTCACTACCACTACTTCTAGTCCCTACAAAACTGGGGGCTCTGTAACAGAATGAATATTTGATTCTCCTGTGATGCGTATGTAGTATTGGATAAAATCGTGAACCTTTTATGCCCTAACAGTTGACTACAGCTCTCCAGGTAATCAAATATTCACGGCGCACGCGCACGGCCATATGAATCCATTGCTAAAACAATCCATCGATGGACCTCCTGACACATAGACACCATATGTCGGCTGTCAGTGTCTATGTATTTCTATGAGGGATAATCATACTGTCAGGTATATAGTCCAGACTCCATTTCAAACCCGAACTATGTCCATCTCTGCGACACGACTTGCCCACTTGAATCCCAGCGATCGAGCTATCTTCGCCACTAATGCACGCCTCATCTCCTGCCTTGTGACCGAATCACTGCTCAAGGCCTTGTACATCCCGATCATTGGATTTGAGACTACTGGTGTTGCCGTTGTTCTCTTAGGCGACTTCGACGCACCACCACGATCCTACGAATCGAAGGACATCCTGGCCATCGTCGCTTTACATCACGTTCCTTTGCTTCATGAGGAGAGCACAGGCTCTTTGGAGAGGAAGATTGGCCTACTTGATCCTTTAGATATGGTGCCTTTCATCTTTGAGATCTCAGATGGTTTCAGCGGCCCCGCTACAGAGGTATTTCTTCTAAATCAGTATTCTTCCCTCTGAACTTGGCAATGATGAACGATCAGCGTGACGATTTGAGTGCAGCCATTTTGAACGCTCTCTTGGGACAAGGATGGAACATTGGAATTTCAACGTGCCTCGAACCTTGCAAGAGTGCTGTATCGATCTGGGAGAAGTTTGGATCGAGTTTGAATTTGGACAAAACTCTAGTCAAGGATATCTCGGCCGAGTTCTTGAGCTCTATGAAATGGCAAAGTGAGTGGCATTTTTGTTAAACTTCCTCAGTTCGTTTATAGTCTCTCAGCCTATTCTTATGAAAACCCACCTTCTGCGCCTCAGTTCTCTTCCCCAAGTATTGAATGGGAACAGTCCATTGTAGAAGGTCACCCCACACACCCCGTTCGTAAATATTTGTCTTCCCGTGACCAGTATTGAACCTAGAACATCATAGATGCACAAGCTGCGATACTTTTTACCGCCTTTACCAGACTTTGCTCCGGGGATTGTAGATCTTTATCACCCTCGATTGAGATTGGTTGCGGTTCCAAGAGATAATGTTCACGTAACGTACGACTTTGAGGATCTTGTGCGGCCTGTCGTAGATGCGATGTTCAGGAAGGCCGGGAAGGATGCACAGATTCACGAGAATTACGTCGCAATACCCGTTCACGAACTTCAGGTCACACATATACAGGACAAGTTCAAAGATGCGGAGATCTATCCCGAAGACGTCAGCCTCGATCTGCTAGCCCAACAGAGTATACGGTAAATACACATCTATTCATAATCTGCAAGCGTGCTCACAATGGCTATAGGTCTGTCATCGTTCCAGAGGCATATACAGGGTTGTCACTTAAGCTAGGAGTCGGTATCAAGCTGACTTCCGCTGTGCGAACTATCTCTCCTGCGTCTGCCTACTTGGGACCGCGATTCTCCAAGCATGTTGTCCCTGCGCTCCTCTTGGATCCCAAGATCGTAACTGTCGCGAAAGAACTTGCGAGTGTCGTACACAGGCATCAAAACGGAGAGATAGCAAAGCATTGCGCTGCGATCGTCCGGGAGGCCCATGAGAACACGAGTGAAGAGCGAGGCGAGCGTCTGATTGTATGTACAGCTCTTGTAGAGAGTGGACATAGTGGCGAGGGAGGAGATATTCCTCCTGTGATACGCGTGTTTGGATTAGATACAGAGGAGAAGCGTATTGGATGGCTCAGAAAGTAAGTCTCCAATTATCCCTTGCCCCCAATTTTTGACCTCTAGGATTTTCAGATTTGTTCGTATGCTCTTCGACGCGTTCCTTCCTTCTGTGCTTCACAATGGGGTTGCCTTCGAATGTCATCCTCAGAACTGCTTAGCTCGGTTTGACCTGGCGACGAAGGATCTCAAGGGGTTCATCATCCGTGATTTCGGAGGCCTACGCGTTCACCCTGAAACTCTCAAAGCATCAACCGGTGTGGACCTCGACGTTCACGAAGGCCATTCTATCATCGCACCCGATCTTGATGATGTCTACACCCGGATGTATCACACGGTTTTCCACAACCACCTCCAGCAACTTATTCGAGTTCTCGGTCTGCATTATAACGGTCGCGGTTGGGATGTCGTTAGAGAACATCTCAATGCTGTAATACCCAAAGGCCACCCACTTCACGCTGCTTGGTTATCCCCCGAGAGGAAAAGTCTACCATCTAAATGCTTCCTCCGCATGCGGATGTCGGGGATGTATCGCTTCGTAAGTCTTTAGGTTTGCTTCGCTGCTTGTCGCTAACTGCTGGAATGTGAAAAGCATCTTCATAGTCCTTTCCTGAACCTTATACACTACAAGGGTGTCACTGATACTAAGTGACGGATACAATAATCTGTGTTTTCTGCTTTGGAAGTCGATTTGGGGGATGGCAACTGGAGCTTTATCTGAACATCTTTTATTCCTGGCGTTTTATTTTCTCACTCACTACAAAGTTATTAGTGCCTCGAACCACGAAAATTTTCATACTCGTAATTCTGCGTTCCGTTACTACGATTTGTTACTCAGCTGGTCAAGAACAAGACTGCGAGGCTGTAAAGCTGTGATACATACATTGTAGACTGATATTCACCTACTGTTCTCGTTTCTAATTATCCTTAACCAACCAACCAAACCAGTGCACATGTAAATCTTCGGAGAAAAGTCGACGTACACGAGCTTCGCATGCATATGACTCGATGTTATGGGTGGAGGTTCGTGGCGCCTCGGAAGACCAAATTCTAGCTCCGATGCAAACCCGAAGTTGTCATCGATGTCATCACCTGTCTGGATTTTTGGAATTCACCATGAATCGAGCCCTGAAATGTCCATGGGTCCCATCATCCACTTCTCAGTCCGGCTTTATATTCATTCAATTTGATCACTTCTCCCATACAGCACCATTGATCCTCTCCTATTTTCGGGACTAGACTCTAGCCAACCTGCGTGGTAATCGATACCCCATTATCTCGAATACTCCACAACGGAAATTATTGTTTAACCGTTTGAAGCCCACCTTAATAAGTTCAGGTTCGATTGCCGTCGTGGGATACGACCTTAACGTCATCAAAATCGATATTGACCGCAACATCATCGATCAAGCATCTTTACGAAGAAAATCGTTTTATACTTTGGAAGTAACTTTGCGGTAAGTTATTGAGAACAATTGTTCTCTTATAGACCCTTACCACAACTTCTTAGTCTTCTACTGCCTTCTCGACCGCGACGTCATTCCGCCGAGATAACCGAGCTGGGACCATCTGACGTACGATTATCCAACCAAATCCTCGAGCTGGCCGAAAATACCATCCTCTCAGAATTTATCATGTCGTCAGGTTCTGGATTGCCTCCACGAGAGCACGCAACCTTTGCTGTGAACTCTCGACTTATTTCTTGCCTTGTGACTGAAAAACTCCTGCGAGCGATCTATATCCCCATCATTGAGGATCCTCCGGCTCCAGGGATTCTGGTTGTTCTCTCAAAACATCTCGTTTCAGAGCCCCCCGTTTTGGATCGCACTTTGCGAGGGAATGATATCTTTGCCGTAGTTCCTCTCCGTCATGCACCAGTCTTCGCCCCATCCACTGAGACGTTCCTGCATAAACATGGACGCCCAGTAGGACTTGTGGACCCACTCGATATGTTGCCCCATATCTACGACTTCTCGGACAAGCAAGTTAACGCCCTTCAGAACGTGAGGAGGAACTCATTTTCCCGAGCCCATACTTACTAATGACGCTTGAATAGAACCCCTTTCATGACACTATCCTCTCTTGCCTTAATTCTCCTTCCTGGGTATTGGAGCCTTCCATGTCGCTGACAGAAGTTACTGGTGTGGTTCACCTATGGCAGAAGTTCGTCGATGGTATTATTATTCAGGATGGTCTTCGTGAAGCCATCAGGAAGGAAATTCAAAGCTCATATGACTACCAACGTGCGTATCCGAGTAATTTGTGGCTTCAATGCATTCATACATAGCCTTTAAGTTCTGTCCTATCGTAATCCGCCTCGTTGCCCTTCTCTCACATCAACATCAATTGAATGGGAGCAGAGTCTTGTAGCGGGTCATCCCACCCATCCCGTGCGTCGTATTATCACCGTATCAATGAATGACGTACGATCCTTGTTGATAGATGCATCGCGCTAGGTCCCTTCCTTCCACTGTTCTGGATTACGACTGGTATCATCCTCGTATCCGATTTGTGTGTGTACCACGCGCTCGAATCCATGTTCTAGGACCGTTTGAAGCTTCTATCCGAGAATTAGCGAAGTCCGCCGCAGAAAGATGCGGAAGATGGATATCTGATGATCCTGACTCGTTTGTGATGCCTGTGCATGAGTTGCAAATTCCCAACATCGCTGCCAAATTTCCTGATGTCGATGTCTTGCATGCCGACATCAGTGTTCAAGCTTATGCTCAATCTAGTATTCGGTGCGTATTAAACCTGCTCCAATTCATATTTCCTTATTTTTCAATAGAACTGTCATCATACCGGAGCTTTGTAATATGGCACTCAAGCTCGCGGTTGGCGTCAAGATCTCTTCTGCGCTCAGAACAATCTCGCACTTGACGGCTGACTTTGGGCCTCGCTTTTCGAACGACATCGTCCCAAAATTGACGATTAATCCTCACATTCTTTCGATCTCGCGAGAGCCCGCAAGCGCTGTCTATCGTTCGGACGACCCAGATCTTGCGAAACATTTTACTGCCCTTCTCAGAGAAGAGATCCAGCCCCAGGAGGGTCACGCGCTTATCGTAAGTGCAGCCCTCTTGGAAATGGATCACGCCGGACAGTCCAGCGGCACATCAGCTGTGGAAAGCGCCTTTGGGCTCAACACGTATGAGAAACGTGCAAATTTCCTCGATCGGTAGGTCTATAAAGATTTTCCGCGTTCTTCACTGATTCTTCGACAGATATATCCAGTTGGCCTGCCAGGCCCTCCTTCCCCCACTTATTAATAACGGTGTCGCGTTCGAAGCACATGCGCAGAATGTTCTTGCACGTTTTGATGTCTCCACCAGAGAACTTATTGGCTTCGTCGTTCGAGATCTCGGTGGTCTCCGTATCCACCCAGAGACACTTCGTCAGTCAACTGGTGTAGACTTCCACTTCCTTCCAGGGCATTGCGTCGCAACCGAAACAATTGAGGAGATCTACCCCAAGTTTTACCATACGTTTGTCCATAATCATATCCAGCGCCTGATACGAGTTCTTGGTATGCACGCCGATGGTCGTGGGTGGGAGATGTTACGAGAGCACATGGGAGCTACCATTCCGGACGATCATCACCTTCGGGAACTCTGGTTGAATCCTCACAACAAACTTCTGCCATCGAAATGTCTGATGCGCATGAGAATGCGTGATTCTTATCGGGAGGTATGATTCAACGAACTCCTTGTTTAAACTGAAAACTTAAATTCAACATTTTTCAGATGGTCTACACTCCTGTTCCCAACATGATCCAATATCGCCCGGGCCCGGAATATAATATGAAAGCTTGACTTTTCTCTGTTTTTTGCTATGTACTTTATTCGATATACTTTATGTATCTGTTTATGTCGCATTCGGCGACTTTGAAAGTTGAATCAGGCCTGGATACTTGCACTTCCTCTAAGTCGGAAATTAGATCAGGCCTGGTAGTGATCTGATAAGATCATGTGCAATCAGACTTCAGTGCGGTGCATCATGATCCTCTCCAAATCTGTTGCCAAGAAGGACCATGATAACCCGATCCTTTGACAGACTTTGATTCGCGTTTGTTTTCTGCGCGCCCCTCACCACGACTCCGCATCTTATAGAAGCCGTCTTATTCTTCCTGTAGAAGTACAATGTCGAGCCGAGAGACTGAACTGGGTACCTTGATCATCGTTGTCCTGAAGGCGAGAAACCTGAATGACAAGCACTCCTTCTACAAGCAAGATGTGTTTGCCCAAGTCACTCTCAACGGTGAGACTATTATAACTTGAATTTGGATCGAGATTCATCATTCTGCTGGTTCACTGACAGGCACGACCAAGAAAACAAAGCTTGCCGTTAAAGGCGGCCAGCACCCTGAATGGGATGAGGAAATTCGATATACCGTTAACAAGCAATCTGGAGACAAATTCAGGAAACTGGAAGTCGCGTGCTATGCCAAGGAGCCCAGGTCCGATGATATCTTGGGTAAAGGTGAAGTTGACATCACCGACACATTGAAGACAGGAGAGTTTGATGGTATGTCTTCGACCCCACATCTGAACAGACATTGTCCAGAACTTATCCACGCTAACTTATTTGAAAACATCTAGACTGGGTGCCTCTGAATGTTGACGGCGTGGTTCGAGGGGACTTGTATCTAGAAATGACATTCTACTCGAACGGTCCAGCACCAACACCTCCTCCTTCGGCACCTTCTCATGCAGCACCATCAAGTAATTCTCAAAGACACTCTCTAAAGCGCGAAAGAATCAACCGCCCTCAGGCCGATCCACAACCAGGAGCTTCTTCGACTAGACCTCTTCAGCCAGGCCGTCGTCACCAATCAGGATCTCTTGCACCCGAGCCTCATCATTTTATCAACCAGTCCAGGCCGGCTCAGCATACCTCGATTCCACCGGTGTCTGACCGTCTTGCCACTGCCGCTCTTCATAATCTTTTGAGTGATCCTGTGACGGGCCAACAACCACCGAGCAATGCCTACCATAGCTCGAAAGGCCATCACTCGGAATCGTCTTCTGCTTCATCCTCGAAACAAGCCGACTCACCGTTTCCGACACTGCCGCGTGAAGCAACCCCCCCAGCAGGACTTCCGTCCACCCTTTTGCCCGGTGGAGGAAGACCGCACCCACAACAGACTCCATCACATCCATATACTACCCCTCAGCCTCCTTCGACATTGCGAGCTGGAGTAGGAACGTTTTCCGCCAATTCAACCACTGCTCAGCCTCCCTATGGTGCTCCCGTTCCAACAGCGTCCCCATATTGGCGTTCAGAGGCAGCACCGATTGAATCTTTCTCATTCCCCATCCCTATGCCTCATGCTCCCCCTGAAGACCTTAATGGCCACGAAAACTATGCTCCACCTCCAGTACAGAAAAGCTACATATATACCCCACCTCCAGCAGGCTATGGTGCACCTCCGCCTCAGGAAGCATACCCTTTTTCTCCCCCAAAGTCAGATTATCCACAATCAAGCTATACCCCACCTACTCTCCAGCCAACATCCCACCAGTGGCAGCAGCCCTCATTACAAGATAAATTCTCCGACCCATTTCTTCAAGCCCGCTATTCGACACCTCTTCCTCTTCCTCCTGGGTCCGATAGCCCACCTCGTGGTCAACAATCCGTGTCTTCCTCTACTCCTACCAAGCCTGATCAAGCCCGCATTGAAGCGCTTCGGGAAGTCGAAAAAGAAACGGAACAACGAAAGACGCAAGAGGTAAAGGACCACGAGCTGGCACTGGCACTGGATCGGGAGCTCAACTTATAAGCTGAAAGCACACCCATGCCTACGGTTGCTAGGAATGACTCAGAAGTGCCGGGGAGACGCCATCCGGAAGATAATGTTGTGTGAACACGATTTACTCTGGAATATGTACTGTCGGAACGGTGAAAATAATTCACCTGTTACTGACTAGTTATGTATTAGTATCAAGGCATGGATAGGCATAAATACCACTACGAGATCGACGTTATTCTTCTTTCCGCCATCGGCTGTATATCGCCATCCGAGCCTGCACGGAATCGGCTCTTTTTGTACTGGCCCTTGCGCACACCCTTGGCTTGCCTCAGGTCATAGAAGAAGGTAAGAATGTAAAAGGTGAAGCCGAAAGCAATCGTCCATTCCAATACAGCTAATGATGCCGATAAGTCGCTTACTATTTTTCCAATGATTGATACCTGTAACCTTACCTCCGACATCTGTGTTCTTGAACAGAGTCACGGCAAAGGCGATTGCAAGTATGATGAGAATGCTAGCAATTATAGCCTTCATGAGATACGCAATCTTGAGTTTACGGGCTTCATAAAAATCGTGGCTGATCCAGCGGTACTGGACGAACGAGTAAGCTGACAGGTTGAACGACGAAATTTGGACGTTACTCACCTCAGTGACCGTGAAAATGGCACTGAGCGCCACACCCACGATGAAGACGAGAAGGAATGATCGATGTGCACTCGTGTATCGTTGGGTGTCGAATATGGAAAGGAGTATAAGTCCTAGTCCACCGATGAGTGAGCCAAGAATTGCAAGACATGAAAATACAAGTTCTCGCTTCCGCATGTTGGGCAAAAGCCTACCAGTGAAAACATTAATTATGTGAATATGGAATTTGCTCCTCTTGCTTACCTGCCTGAGTGCCTGAGCGCCCGCTCTATGCACAGGCAAAGGAAAAATCCTGTGCCTGTCACTGCGCAACCAGCAATAAATAGTGGTTTCAGGATGCCGGCGCCAATATCAGATATATATGCAATCTTTCCATCCTGTGAAGGATATTTGGGTCGGCCGCTTGCAAGCCATGTAATTAACATTGCCCATAGAGTACCTTGAGACACGGGTTAAATTGATACTCCCAATGAGCAAGATGATCATTGTACCGAACCAGATGAAGGAAGTAAAAAGTGGAATCCAAACATAAATCCAGTGCTGATGGCGATGGGGCATAGCAGCGAGATGCGAAGATATCTAGGGAGAGCTAAACAATATATATAGTCTTGGAACAAGGCGAGTCGAGAGAATCCGCAAAAACGGCTGACAACTTGTGTTGCAGGACGACGTCATTGCGGCAGAATTTGGAAGTGCCGAATCCCGATGCCATATTTGGAAATCCGCGTAACGCGCCCAGACTGAACCCAGCAACGCGCCTTGAACGCGCCTCAGCGGACATCTAGGAGATGTTCCCAAGTTTAAGTACCGTCGAGCCCGAGCTTGCATGGTTGAGTTTTTTCAGGACGAATCCGTCAAGAAGTTCCTTACATAATTGATGGACGATTTGTTACTCCATCTCGACCAAACTTTTCCAACATTTGCGAATCGGTTGCTCACAAGATGAATTCAATATTGCGTGTAGTCCTTGACCTCTTCACAACTCCAGCTATCCGCCAGCACCAATAAGCATTATGTTTGCGCGCCTCCACGAGTCCAAGCTTTCACTAATACCCACCACACCCCAATTCATCTACAGTCCCTTTGCCGCCCTCCTCGCGCTCAATCAAGCATGGCTCAAACCGTATGATCGACGCTGTCATCTCCGGCACGTTGAGCTGGTCAGGGAGTTTGCGGGCTATGCGCGGGAGAGGGTGGAGGACATGTTGGTCGACAGAGTGATGGTGGGATGAGGAGGGCGCGTGTGGGTGATTATGTATCTGAGGATGCCCTCAACTGAGCATTCGAGCGATCTTACCACCATTCCCAACGAAGACGAAGGCGACACTAACACCTTCGTCACACCTCCAGGCATCACACTCTTCCTCTGGCCCTGAGAGAGAGGTGTGTGGGTCGCGACCGAATGGTTGCTATTAAGTCAAGTCTATCGCTGGGCGCCATCATGTATTTTGATGCTTCTAAGGTGCGTTTTCCCATTGGATCTAAAGCACTGATTGTTTTTATTCACTTCATCATCAGAGTACATCGTGGCTCGGGCGCAGATACCAAGGATCCAACGGACTAGTGAATACATGGATCTGAAAAGTTGCAGTGGCTCGGGGACGATGATGCGGAGCTTTGGGTTTCTTATTGGCATTCGATTGGGTCCTTAAATCGATGATCTCGTTCTGCACCCCTTGCCAATCGGTTTCAGAGTGAAGTGTCTTGTGGATAGAGGAAAGAACTTCCCAAGTTTCTTCAAAGCTTGACTCGGACGAGAATTATAGGTCTTTGGAATGAGCTTAAGTTAAAAGAAAGACCTCTTGTTGTAAGCGTCAACTTGAAGTCTCGATCACCGTAACGACTTTTGTTCTTATCAAGTTGCTGCTTCATAGTAGAAAGCAGCTAAGTTAATCAGGAGATATGTTTAAAAGATTCATTGTAAAAGTAGAATACAGAGAGAAATAAGATAGATTTCTTGTCGTTGATATGATGAATAAATGAATGAATCCTCCGAGAAAATGGTGAGTATTGCAGTCTGTTAATGTATGAGCTATAGTTCAGAAATCCGGGATATATATGGTCTATGAGTCCAGGGCAACGCCTGGTGTCGATATCGATGAAAGTGAGTCTAGTAGGTCGATGTTGTTACAATCCCGCGATGTCTTGATGATCAGCATCCACCGTTTCTGAGCCTTCTTCTCCGACGGTGCGTACGTTAAGAAGCCTATACAATGATATAGTTGACCCACGGTTGAAAACCAAACGAATTCACAAAGACTCACTTGAACCACATCCTATCTTCCCGACACCTCTCCCTCACAAGTTCCCACTCCCACTCGACCTCCTTCCGATCCTGCTCCCTCTCCTTTCCTTTCCCTTCGACCCGCCCCTGTGCGCGCCCTCGTAACAAAAGCCAATCGATCAGAGCCTCCCGTCCCTCCTTCGTCCCTTCCCCCTCAACGATCCACTCTCCCTGCCAACCCTGCCCCAGCTCCGGCTCACCTTCCCGAGGTGCATTCACGAAGACTCTTGCGAGCCACTTGTATCGCCTCACAAGTGCAATGCCACCCCCATGTGTAGTCGTAACGCGTGCAGGGAGGTACACCAACCTCATTGGAATGTCTCCCTCCTCCGGCTCAGCGGTCTCTTCATATGCCGTACCGTTGGACTGCGAAGAGGGAATCACGGTGGAAAAGCGTGGCATGCGTCGCAGAGAAAAAATAGGGTTTGTGAGTCGCGGCAGGATATGGGTGTGATAGAACGGGGAGGGGAGCGTTAGGGCATCTGGTACGGGGATTGGAGCACCTGGTTGGGAAGAAAAGGGAACGAGGAACGTCCCGTTGAATAGGAGCCAGTTGGTTGGTGGCGGAGGCGAGGACCGAGGACGATGTAAAGATGATCGTCTGGTCTTGTCTGAGGCGTTTGTTGGCTTCTCGGGCTCGTCGGATAGAGGGACGTGACCAAGGTTTGCAACGATGTCACCGACGGAGAGATGTGACCAAAGATCAGCGTTGATAAGTTGTTCCTCACAGCGTATGATTGTCTGTGGATGCAGCTGAGGGGCTGCACATGGGACGTAGGTCCGCAGGACGGGTGCGCGTGCGGGAGAAAGAGCGTGTATGAAATCGTACGGGGAAGAGCCGGAGAGAGAAGAGAGGGCTAGGCGTAAACGAGATGGCGGAGGACTGGGACTTGAGTGCGATGTAGGGGGTGTGGGAGTCGAGCTGCGAGAAAGGGACGACTGTGAATTGGTGGAAGTAGGCGTGCTGGGAACGTAGCGTCTGCGAGGAGGGACAAGTTCGTTGTCAGAGCCCGATTTTGAATTGATTTCAGAGGGATATCGGTAGGGAATCGATCGCCTCCATGTGGAACTATACGCTTTGAGAGCGAATGGCTCAGCCACCGGAGGTGGAAGCGATGGAGATTTGAAAAGGCTCTTGCTCAACTGACGAGTAGAGCTCGATAGAAACTTGAGTTTTGACTTGGAAAGGGGCGAGCTACGTTGAGGAGGAGGTGGTGTAGAAGCCTTGTAAGAAAGAGGGGCTGGTGATGTGAGCTCCGGGATAGGCGAGGCAAGTTTTTCTGACAGGAAAGAATCCATGACATGCTGGGGTTCTGAAGGAAATACGAGATTTTGGGAGGTGTAAACTAGTGACTGAAGCAGGAGAACAAAGCGCGAGTGTGCTTGGGTAAGAGCTACTAAGGGCTCAGATTTATCGACATAGGGAACAAGGGAGAACAAAGAACGCAGGGCATGGGCGGGGTATGTCTGCACCGGGACCCTTTGCGAGACCACTAGGCCGAAATCAGACTAGCTTCATGCATTAAAAGCCAAAACTCACAAAATAGGTGCAACTGGTGGAGATCAATTGAAAGGGGGTTGCCTTCAAGTTGACTGGCTGCGGAATCTCGAAGAGTATCGTAGCCAGGCACAAAGCGAGCAAGGATAGAATTGCGCAACGCGGGGTCGAGAAAAAGGCTGCGGGAGTCGCGCGAAGTGCTGAGGATGGCATGGAATGATGGCCAGTCGAGGTAGCTGGCCAAACGCCCAAGTACGCTGGGTTGCTTGAGGACGTCGACAAGGGACCGCGCAGACGACGGAGGCAACGACGAACGCAGCATTGTTTTGGACGGTCTAGACATTGTGAAGGCCAGACGGAAGAAATTATTGTTCGAGGATTATTCTAGACATTTGACCCTTTAGCGCCTCGAGACGGCGTGGGCGACCCTACGTGCAATAATTTTAGTCCTTGATTCAAGTCTGATTGCGTCACTAGCGGAGGCAGGCACATGCCGTTCACCTCCAAAACCGGTTCTCCCGTCACCTGTCCTTGTCCTTCACTACGCTTCGTTCGGCGTCCTGGCTGCCTTCCTCGACATCTTCAGCTCGTCAATTCAGGGGACAATTGCCACGAACGTGGTGTTACAATGTCTACTTTTGACCATATCAATCACGTTCCTTCTGGTCTAAAATTGGCCTTGTGGCCGGTCTTGGTTGGAATTCTTGTGGACTCACTGCATGTCTTTTCAAACATCCACCCACATGAAACAGCTGTCCACTAGTACTCAAAGCCGTTCTATTCGCGACGCGCGTATCTTATCGATCATAGCTGTACATCGGATGTACACGCTTTATTAATAAATGAGCCCCTTCAAAGTGGAAATGAAATGACTGTCCAGGTCGACTACGTAAAAGATGCGCCTCCTTCGAAAATCATGAGATGCTTTCTCCGAGACATTCACTCAAACGGTTGCTTACGAGGTCATCGGGATGCTTCTATCGAATCCATCCGCACCTCACTAGTCACTTTTCATGGCTCACTCATCCATGGATGGCTTTCACCTCTGTGTATACGACTTAGAACTCAACAGAATCTCAGACCGTTCGCCACAATCTGTCATGTACGCCCCTCTGATTCTATCCTTGGCGCTGTCCATCTGGGATATTCCAAGACATCTAGTCTGGCTTTTATTAATCTCATTTTCCCTATGGCCAGTGACTATCTCTGAGCCCGTTGTGAAAGCTCTCTTCTGCCAAAACAAGGTTTGCGCCGCACTTCGCACTCCCGGCCCGAGTAAAGAACACGCCAAGGCCTCAATTTCAATTTGAATTACAGCATGCCGCTTTGATGGGTGAGACTGTCTCGGTCTGCTCGATTTACTGTCGTTCTATAGATACTCCTCCAAACCTTGGAGCTTCTTCAGCCAGTTTCTAGAATCATGAACTCGAGACCAATTTACTGAATGATTGTTTTGGCGATCCTTCATCTCCCCTATAGATTTGTGACCCCTTTCTGCCTTGTTCATAGCACGTTTGATTCAGCAGCAGTACTTGTAGGTCTAATAAATGACCGTGACGGTTGCTTTGAAACGACAATATGGGATAGCTCTAGAGTTCTTCAGAGTGGCAGGTTATTCTGCATGTCAACGGTCACCATCTCAATAAGTTCAGTAAAGGAAAATCCTATATAGTAAGGAACGTCAGGAAATGTG
>JAGGAR010008124.1:0-21159 GCA_017657315.1 Termitomyces sp. K1Ag
TCGCTGGTCATTTTCTCTGTGTGTCTGGGCTCATCGGCACCTCGAGTCGAGGTAAGTGTACCTATGCCTACAGTTTTCGGCAGAAGCTTACAGTTTTCAGCTTTTTGGTATTTTAGGTATGCACTTTTTATTGCTTTTACTCCGTCTCACTTGGAGACGGCGTGTCAGTAAGTTTGTGCAGGCTGACAGTACTGACTTTCCTTGAGCTAAGTTTGATTCGACCATGTCATGACAAATCTGAGTGCAGAGAATGTCTTCCTCCAGCAAGGGGAAAGAATGCAACCTGCCTCCTCACATGACTTTGACCAGTTTTGCTGGATTGCAGATGGATGGTGAAGACATCCTCAGGGACAACATTTTTGGTGTTTCAACCATTGAGTTGACCCTGGCATGGAGGGCATTAGTGAATCCCATTACGTGCTCCCAGACAAAGAAGGAGGAACATTGTTATGACCTTACCAAGCACCCAGCTGCAAAGAAAACTGATGAGCCATCCAAGCCTCACCTTGTTAAGCCTGCTAATCTCCCCAGAAGTCCCTGGTTCCCAAAGCACCCAATGTTGCAATGTTGACTGAGCCTGGGCCAGCAAGACAACAGCTCCTCATTCTCACAAATCTAGGGCTCCAGTTCATCTGCAGCCACCTCCTCAAAACATGTGTAACAGGTTCAAGAAGAAGAAGGGTGACAAGGCATGAGAGAAAAACATCAAAATGGATCTGGCTGAAAAACTTGCTAAGCACCATTAGCATTTCACCTCTACTGTACAAGAGAGATTGAACTCTGATGAGCTTGAGTTACAGCTCCTTGATAGAATGATGGTAATGATGACCTTGGGGCAGTTTCTGGGGTCCTCTCAAGACTTCCAGAAACGTATGGCAAACCTGACCCAAACACATTGTAAGTACATGGACAAGCTGGTAACAGTACACTTCATCAAGTCCACCGATGAGGACACCTGCCCATGTGGATGTGAAAGGAGTGCAAACAAAGTGGAGTTCCTGCCAGCTGAGTGCAAGAGAAAGGGCTAATAGAGTCAAAGGTATTGTTGGAATACGACACTAACAAGATCTCAGAGGATGCAATCAAGGTCCATTATGCTTCCATGGTCAAGCTCCACAAGGCAACCATGCCACTGTTCACAATGATGACTGGCCAGTTTGATGGTATATTTGGAGGGTGGCAGTTTACCTTTATGGTTGATATGGCTCTAAACTGAACATTTGCTTCAAAGAGGTATATGAGAAAGCCCGTCTGACCCTTGATTTGGACAGAACATGGTGGTCTTTGCATGGTATCTATGGGAATGCTGAGTGCTTGTTGAGTTGTGCTCACAACACCTCAGTTCAAATTGGTGAACACACCTTTGATCACCATTTTTTTGTAAACCAAGAACAACTTGGTGGGAACTTCAACATCATCCTAGGTCAACTGTGGTTGCAGTGGTGCACTGCCAACATTCAGTATTCATGTGAAGGACATACAGTTATGAGGGTCTGGCAGGACAGCTATCAGGGGGACCAGGCTACCATTTCCATTTCTTTAACACATCCTGATGCTGACCATAACAAGTCTTCTCTAGAATTCAATGCACCTCCATGCAAACATGAAGATGATCATAGGCATGTCCACAATCATGACCACCACCATCACCATTTAGTCAAGAAAGCATTCATTGTGGAGGTCACAGATGAGGACAAACTTGGAAACTAGCAGCAGGTGCAGGGCCAAAGCCTGAACACTTTCAGTCTGTACCCATCCCAAGCTTTCGTCAATTGTTTTATGCCCTTCTTGGTTGCCACAAAGATGAAGATTTGCAAATCAAAGAGATCTGCCCTCCTCTTGCTTATGATCCATTCCTTTATAGTTTTGCACTTATGTTGACTGAGCTGACCCGCCCACTTGATACCCCTTGAATGAGGCAAGTGTTCTCCACATCTTTTGCTTCTTGTGCCATGTCTCCCAATGTCATCTTGCAGAAACGCACCCAATACAAGCCTGTATATTAGAAAGTGTGGCCTGATCCAAGTTACATGCCCAACTCTGCTGGCCAGGAGTTCAAGCTGATTGAGTTGCCTTTTCTTGAACCTTTACCTTTTGACCCGCCTTCAGTTTCAAATTTTGTCCCTACTGTCTGTTTGACATGAGAATGCCTGGGCATGATCTTGGCAATGGTACCCAAGGGTTCCTTGACATCAAAGGAAGTGGACCTTTTAGTGTACATTTTGAAGAAATGCAAAAAGGTCTTGGCCTTTGACAATTTCAAATGAGGTACATTTTCACAAAAATATTTCCCTGACTACCCCATTCCAGTTATCAAACACACCCCTTGGGTTCAGAAACCCCTCAAGATTCTGAAAGCGTTGGAGCCAACTGTATGTGGAATGTTGAAGACCCAGACTGCAGCAGAGAAGTATGAGT
The DNA here is from genome assembly GCA_017657315.1 of Termitomyces sp. K1Ag. NCBI lineage: Eukaryota > Fungi > Basidiomycota > Agaricomycetes > Agaricales > Lyophyllaceae > Termitomyces > Termitomyces sp. K1Ag. The sequence continues at coordinate 2,419 of JAGGAR010008124.1, forward strand.
ATTTGATGGTGTCTTACTGAAGTAGGTATTTTATGGTGGCTAAGCCACATGGGAGTGTTCAACTGGTCCAAGACATGCAAGAGCTAAACAAAGTTATGGTGCATGATTCTGCATTACTGCCTCATATTGATGACTTTGAGAAAGCTTCATTGGAAGAGTTGTGTATGGTCTCTGTGACCTATTTTCAGGTTACGATGAATGCAGGCTGGTGGTCAAATCCAGGCCCCTCACAATATTTCAGAGTCTCATTGGTCCTATTCGGAACACTGGCCTGCTGCAGGGGTCATGCAATGCTGTTCCCAAATTTCAAAAGTGTGTGGATCACATAACCAAGGATGAGAAACCAAAGTGCAGGCTGGTTTTATTGACAATGTCAGCATCATGGGCCCTGATTTGTGGTATGGTGAAGAAGTGGCCCCAGGGATTCAGAGGGCAATCTACAAGTATGCAATGACATTGGATAGATTTATGGTGAGGTTTATAAAGGCAGGCATCACAGCATCTGAGAAGAAGCTGAGCTTGGCAACCCCTTGACTCAAGATTGTGGGCTCAATTGTGTTGCATGATGAGTGGCATTTAGAGCATAGTGTTGTGACCAAAGTTGTTAAGTGGCTGCTTCCTCTGGACCTCACTGATGTTCATGTGTTTTTAGGTATGGCTGGTGTAAGACAAAAATGGATCAAGAATTTTGCACTGGTAGCAAAGCTTCTTACATTGCTTGCCACAGTCCAGAAAAGGATTTCTTTTTTGATGATGCGGCCTAAGAATCAATGAATGCTTTGAAAGTTTTGGTGTCAATGGCACCTGTTTTGATTAAAATTGACTATGATAAGGCAAAGTCTCATCTGTCAACAGATTCATCTCTGAAGGAGTCAATGGATGGTCTCATTGTTGTCATGGTGGATTCTTGTACCAATGGAGCCAGCTGGATTCTTCAGCAGTATGGGGATAAAGACAAGCAACCTGCTCTCTTTGGTTCATGTACCTTTACTGATACAGAATCCCGTTATTCTCAGCCCAAATGTGAGCTCTATGGCTTGTTCTGATGTGTCAAAGCTCTACACCATAGGATTTGTGGGACATTCTTCCACATTGATGCTGACATTAAATTTCTTGCAGATATGATAAAGAACCCTGACCTACCCAATGCACCCATGACACAATGGGTTTTGTATATTTCTCTCTTTGACTTTGTGCTAAAACATGTTCCTGCAGAATTCCACAAAGGCCCAGATGGTCTTTCTAGAAGAAGATATGCAGAAGAAGACACCAAGGAATCAGACACCGAAGCTCATCTCAATCAAGTTGTTGACATAAGGCACTATGCCTAAGCTTCTCTCCTCACCTTTATTAATGCTTGTTCTGCTAGAGCACTGAACCAATCTTCATCCCTGCACTTGGATTCCATGTTCTTCACTGACTTAGCCCTACAGTATTGTCTGATGCCAGCAGCCTCTTTTGTGTCATACCTTACATGTACTGAAGCTTTGTATCTTCCTTCATTTGGGGCTAGCCCTGAGAGTATCATTGACGATGTTAATATTTTCAACTTCAATCCCTTGATCCTCAAGAATGATAAAAATCAAGTTGGCTCCTTGGTCAAATGGTCTTTGCTCTGAACCACCAACTTGTTTACATACCTGGGCCATTAATTTGAGTTTTGGAAGATTCCTGTCTTTGAGATGGTTGACGTGGACCTTGGAGGTGAAATTGATTCATTAGAAGTTGTGCAATACATACGTGGTTACATCACTTTGCCTGTTATTAATTTGCCCATCCCTTGAGACCATGGTGAGAACCATGAGTCAGTCATCCCCGATTATCACAACTGTTCAGACCATCAACTCCACTATCCCAACATGCCTAAAGACACTCCAGTCACTTGTGCTGTCTACTGTTTTGGCAAGAAGGATGAGGAATCCCCTCAGCACTGGGAAGACATATGATGATACCTCAAAAGCTTCATGATCCCAGGCCACTACAACACAGATAAGTCTCACCAAGCTTTCATTCAGTCCACAAAGTGGTTTCTTTTGCACACTGATTGCCTCTGGCTCCTCCAAAAGGATAGACAGCTCAGGCTGGTTGTCATGTACCTTCAGCATAGAAAAGAACTCATGGCCCAAGCCCATAACAATGCTGGCCATCAAGGCTATGATGGAACTTACAAGACCCTTTTGGAATGATTTTATTGGCCCAATCTCTATGACAATGTGGCATACTTTGTCCATTTGTGTAACATCTGTCAACTTAGGTCAAAAACTCGTCCCAAGGTCCCTTTCTCCCTGACCTGGAGCATGGCGATTTTGAGGTATTTTGCTCTCAATACAGTCCACATGGAATGGGGATACAGCGGAAAGAAGTTCCTACTGCATGGCATTGAACCTTCAATTGATTGGCATGAAGTGAGGAGCTCAAGGCATGTGGACTGAGAGGCTTGGGCTTGCTTTATGTATGAAGATTTTATCTGTTGGTTTGGTCATATTCCGGTTTTTGTCACTGATGGGGGCAAGGAGTTCTTAGGAGTGGTGGAGCTGATCTATCAACAATATGGGATCATGGTCATCATTTTGGCCCCTTATCATCCTAAAGGTAAGCTGTCATGGAACATGCTCACCAAACCTTAGTAAATGCCATCATGTGTGCCTGCAGGAAAGACTTCACCAAGTGGCCTCTCTATGTGATGGCCAGCCTTTTAGTGATTCAGGTTACAACCATGCACATTACTGGTTATATGCCATATTTTCTACTGTATGTGTGGCACCCGTTCTTTGCATTTGATTTAGAAGATCAGACCTGGGCAGCATTGGATTGGGACAAGGTAAAAACATGGGAGGACCTACTGGTGTTAAGGATCCAACAGTTGGTAAGATAAGAATGAGGAGCTCGTGATTGCAATGGAGAAGCAGAGAGAAAGCAGGAAGAGGGCCATGGAAGACTTCAACAGCAAGCATGCCAAGGAGCTTATGACAGGTGACTTTGCAATTGGGACTTGGGTACTACTCCACAAAACTTGGCTCAGCAACCAACATGGACATAAATTGGCACTGCAATGGTCTGGACCATACATTATACACAAGAGACTCAGCAACAATATGTACCAGCTTTGTGAACTTGACAGGACCATTAGGTGTTTAGCAGCAACAGCAAACAGACTCAAAATTTTCTATTTCTGTGACATGAGTTCCAGACTGTTCAAACTGTTGGCCCAACCATGTATCAATTATTCTCTGTGGCTTCCAAGGCACCTTCAAGAGAATTGGCAACTGCTTTGGGTATTGTAAACAATGTCAATCAGCTAACAATGCCTCCCTATCTTTTTGCAGTTGTGCTCACTGACTGCCTCCCACAGATCGAGAACCTGACATTAGACTACAATCATGCCCATGCTACCCATATGTTCTGCTACTCCTTGATCAGGGAACTGGCTTCAGAACTTTGACTGCCTCTGAAATACCTCAACATCAACCAACTTGCTTGTTGGGCTCTAGAGGATGAACTGTTGCATTAGACAACCAGTCCAATGGGATCATTGGTTTCAATTTTGTCCCTACATGTGGCTGTGCTAGTTACCACTTTCATGGACCTTGCATGTATCTTCCTTTGGCACATGTTGTTCTCTTCTTGTTGATCTCTTGCTCCATCTTGTTCCTCACATCCATCTTCTCTCATATGTAATTTCTCTCACCCATAAATTGCAAGCTCTGATTCTCATTTTGCTTTGAAATTCTTTCCTGTTCTGATTTTCTTGAATGCCGTATTAAACTTACCCTTAGTTTACTTCCTGTGAATGACTGAGTTTGCCTTCTGTTTTCAGGTCCTTGCTATGTCATACAGGACCAAGACTCTCAAGTTTGCTTCAGCATGGTTCCAGGTATGGACACAGATTAAGGAAGATGAAAGATTCAACTCTAGTTTTCTTTTTTTTCCCTTTTTCTTTTTTTTTTTGTGTTGCTCAACTCATTTCTAGTATTGCTGTATACCATGTCACTACCTACAACTTGTTCCCTCTTCACCCCAGGTGCATCAACTCAATGGAACTGAAGCAGAAAGTACAAGATGGGTTGCACCTTTGGGTGGTTTTCATCAAGAACACCATGTTTTACAAGGAGGGACAGTGTGTTGCCACCAACCAAAGTTGAAGCACCTGCTTGTACCAATGCTGAGGCTACTGAGAGCCAAGCGCATGTGGGTATACTTACACCTTCTTGACACTTTTCTTTTCTTGTCACACTCAGACTCTTCTTTGCCTTTTGGCTCAAGAGCCTCTCCTCAACTTATGATACTGCATTTGTATGTTCCGTGAGCTCCAGGCATGAGAGAACACACATTGGAAGCATCTAGTTTAGTCTTATAGGTGACAGGCCACCTTCAAATGCCCCAAATCAACTTTGCCATTTTGGTCCACTGAGTCTGATTCTGAAGTGTCTGTGTTTTTGTCTGTTCCTGTTTGTTTTCAAGCTATGGCATATTGTGTGCCTAACACTTGAATTTCTGCTTTTGCATTTCCTTCCCATTAAGCACTCACCACTTTTCATGCCACTTTAAGTCTATTTGGCTTCAGGATTGATACAAGGCCCCTTTTTCCTGGACATGTTACACCTCATGTGCTGGCTCCCTTACGTGCTTGAGGCCTGCTCACCTACTGTACCTGTGGACAACAACCCAGGAAACTTTCCCTAACTGAGGTTCTCTCCCTTTTCCTCACTGGAAGTCTGTCCAGCCAGTTGTAGTGTAATAATTTGACCACCAGGTAACTCAGAAACCTAGGCCAGTACATCAGAAGAGTGTTCTAGAATATTGGGCATGCTGAGGTGACCTTCTGGAGACCAGAATAGACAAACCCTCGACCCAGAGCACATGGACAATGTGGTGCCTGATGAGATATTGCCAATCAGGGTGCAAACCCTCAACCCAGAGACAGATTAATTAGATAAGAACCATACAGGCAGTGTGATACACCCTCTGCCCAGCAGTCTAGACTGAAGATACCCTAAACTCTACAATAACTGGATTGCCACACATGTATCACATTTGTAGGTATACCTATCATACTACCAGTATATAGACTGTACTCATAGTTTAACAATTCAAATTTTGACTACCCCACTTAATTCTGGATATTAAGGAACATTCCTATTTTACTGGGACTATATGATGAAGTGTGCAGGATCATTAAGGAAAACATTGAAGCTGAAGTATATGAGCCTTCAGATTGTGCATAGCTTGGAGCCTTTGAATAAGGTCACTATTGCACATTCAGGGTTGCCTCTGGTGACTGACCATTTGGCCAACCACTTTGCAGGAAGGGCTTGTGGAGGAATGTTCAATTTGTATGTCGGATATGATGAGAGAACCTTAGCTGTCTTGTCCTGAGACTTGACAACATTTCAGACACCTTTTAGGGCTTTGAGATCAGTGACCTTGCCCATGGGTTGGATGAACTCAGTGCTGATACTTCATGACAATGTAACTTATATATTGCACAAAGAAATTCCACATGTAGCTATATCTTACATTGATGATGTACCAGTACAAGGACCAGAGACTAGATACAAATTACCAGGGGGCAAGTACAAGACTATACCAGAAAATCCTGGCATTAGACAATTCATATGGAAACACTTGAATGATATTATGAGAGTGTTACAATGCATGAAATATAGTGGCAGAACCTTCTCAGGATTTAAATCAGTACTGTGCACAGAAAAGATAACTGTAGTGGGGCACAGGTGTACCTATGAAGAGAGAAAACCAGAGACTGATTGTATAGGTGTTATCTCAAGATGGGGACCCTGTAAGACAGTTACCAATGTCAAATCTTCCTTGGGGACTCTTGATGTGTGCAGAATCATAAGAGACTATGGAAAGATAGCAGACCAAATTAACAAACTGACCCCTTTGGGTGTACCGTTTGAATGGAGAGAAGAGCAAGAGACAGCTATGCAGACCTTGAAGGACACATTAGCAAAAGCACCTGCAATCTTACCATTAGATTATGCCAGTGCAGCAGAAGTAGTATTGTCCATGGACATGTCCTGGAAGGCAGTATGTTTCTATATTTACCAGGTCAATAAAGATGACCCTAAGACTAGACACTATGTACATTCTGGCTTGATCTTACTGGATGATAGAGAGGCATATTTTCTCAGCTTAAAAGAGAACTGTTTGGACTCTACAGAGCCTTAGAACACTGTCATTATTGGTTGGTAGGTTGCAGGAAATTGATTGTAGAGACAGATGCAAAATACATTAAAGGAATGCTATCTAATCCTAGCCTGGGGCCTAATGCTACCATTAACCACTGGATAGATACTATCATGACCTAATATCATTTTACACTAAGACATGTACCTGGCAAGACATTTGCTGCAGATGGTTTGTCCAGAATGGATTGGCAACCAGGCAATGAGGAACATCCACCTATAGACCTGGAGGATGATCACATCAAACCAGTTAAGTTTGAGGACCCATCAAGAGTGAAAGCATTGTATGATGGCCCAAGCAATGGAATAGTCTGGGAAGAGCCTTTAGACTTTGAGGACCTTAAGCATGAAATTGATACTCAAGGCAGATATTTATACAAGGAAGCCAAAGAGGTGGATGACATTGAAGATGAAATAGCCTTAAACATGGATACATTGAATTGAGAAAGTTTAGAAACAGTCTTGCTGAAGTTGAGAAACCATTTGGAGCAGAGTAATGCAACTGAGTAGGGAGAGCCTGATGCAATACAGACAGCTGAAGTTGGCAGGATCAGGAGTAACATTACCAATCTGGTGTTGATCAAAGCTAGTTTTGTGGTGTTTCTAGAAGTACTCTACCTACCTCTGAACACTGGGAAAATGATAAGAAGAGAGTCCTACCATAAAGAGCATAGATTGCCAAGTGCTATCAAGTATGATGAGCAATTAACATGTATTAAAGAATGGTTAGCCAGTGATAATAAGAACAGACCAGAACAGCAGACAAGATAAGAATACACTGACTTTGTTTGTCACTTCTTCCTGGATAAGGAAGGCTGTATAAACAGAATGAGGAAGGAAACCAGCTTGTTGTTAGCAGAGAAGATAGAATGTATATGATGAAAGCAACACATAATAGTCTAGGGCATAAGGGAGCATTTGCCATGAAGAGCTTGTTGTTACAGCAATTCTGGCAGCCAGACCTGGAGGCTGATGTACATTGGTATGTCAGGACATGTCATCTGTGTTAAGTAAGATAGAAAAAACTCTTGAAGATACTGCTGGTAGTAACACACACAGCAGGTCTCTTCCAGAAATTACATTGCAATGTTATGCATATGCCAGATTCCAATGGATATAAGTATGCAGTTTATGGACAGTGCTCACTGACCACATGGATGGAAGGTAGACCTTTGAAATCAGATGATGGACCATCAATAGGGTGTTGGCTCTTTGAGGATATTATCTGTCAATGGGGGTGTCTTCAGGAAATCATGACAGACAATGGCCCTTTGTTTAAAGCAGCCTTGGAGTGGCTAGAGAGAAAATATGGCATCCAAGGGATTAGAATATTGGCATATAATTTGCAGGCTAATGAAAAGATTGAGTATCCACACTGGGACATTCAACAAGCTCTGTTTAAGGCAGCTGGCAGTGACTATAAGCAATATTTCTATTTCTTTTACCATGGAATGTGAGCAGATAGGATTACAGTATGCAAAGGACTGGGGTATTCATCATTTTATGCTACTACAGGCATGCATCCCATCCTACCATTAGACATAGTAGAAGCAACTTGGTTAGTAGACCTCCCAGAGGGTCTGCTTTCCACTACAGACTTGATTGCATTCTGTGTGCAGGCATTAGCAAAGCATCATCAACACATAGAAGAAATGAAACACCAGGTGACCAAGGAGAAAATAGATAGGGTCATGAAATCAGAACATGACCATGCACATCTGATTGAAAATTATGCATTCAAGCCATTGGACTTGGTATTGATTTATAATACCACAATAGAGAAGTCAGTGTCATCAGTGAGGAAGATGACCCCAAGATATTTAGGACCACTCTTGCTTTCTGGTTTTGAAGCCCAGAGATGTTACAGTGACACTTTGCCTTAGGCATACTTGATCAATGACATTTTCAGTGGTTCAAACAGCTTTGTTGGGAGTATTAGTAAGAGCAGCAGCCTTGCGCTTCTGACTGGAAGTGAAGGAGATATTGTCGAGATGAGCAAAGTAGAGGCAGATATGCACAGCAAGTTGCTGAGCCTCAGAATGGAATAAAGCATTGACATTAGAACTGTTGGTGGAAGCAACATTCAAAATGGGGTCATCATGACATGCCTTGATATCCTTATGACACTCTAAGACTAGAAAACAGACATACAATTAAGACTAGAAAGATTAAAAGAACAGAAGAGGGACAGTCACAGTTGTGGTCATGACTAGAGCAGAGTATGCAACCACCCTTCTTAGTGTGCTTGACAGACTTGGCAGTCTTGACATCCTTGTTGAGCTTGGACACTTTGGGAGTAGCCTCCTGTGTGCAACAAATCAGTGACACAATGAGAGGAGAAAAGCAAACAATGTGAACAGAAGCATTAACCTTAGTGCGCAAGTGTCTTAGAGGCACTGCACAAATAGGGTTTGCCTTTCTTAAGGTAAGCACACCCACAGAAGAGTTGTGTTGTCATCATATTGGAGCCCACCAGGAGGGGTTCTTATTGATAAACTATTCTGCTGGAAACTTGAACTCGGAAACATTGCCACAAAGCGCTACAGCAGCAGCCAGTGCCATCCACTAGTCAGACTATACTCTTTCTAATGCCCCCTACTTTTCCAACTTATCTTAATCCACCAACACCGCTGCCAACTTCATCATTGCCACTACTCACTAATCTTGCTGACAAGCTTGCGGCAGTGAAAGCGCATCTAATCCTTGATAACATCACTGACCTTGTTCCAGAGACCCTCAAAGATGAGAATCTATCACTGCTCACACCGCTTTCAGAAGCATTTTACTCAGTCCCATTGTGCCAGTGTACACCACCTCTGCTGACTCAAACCGCTCAACCAACAACTACAACAACTGCTCCCAATCAAGCTCTATCTCAATCACTCATTCAATGCACTATGGCCAAAGAACTCAATGTTAACTGCATGCCGATGCATGGCCATTCCATTGTGCTGAGATGGAACAAAAGCAAGCCTCATGAGCTTCCATACTATTTAAAAGAGTTGAAGTATCTGTTTTGTGATTGCAATAATGCAGAAGAAATCCAGAAGAAGGACATTGTGGTGCACTATGTGACTTACAATACTGTGGAACTTTGGATGGGACTGGAAAAGTATGGAGGTTTGTTCATGCCGCCCACTATCGCTAATGTTCCCATGCTACAAAACAGCACTGTTACACTTATGACAAATGGAAAGCAGTAATCATCCAACTCTATCCTGGCACAGAGGAAGAAGTGAAGTGGACCCTGAATGATCTCAAGCGACACATTAGAAACATGTTTATCACAGGCATTACAATACATGGACAGTTATCTGACTACTACCGCATTTTCCAACAGATCACAAAGTGGCTAATGGACCATAACTGAATTGCTATGAGCAAAGTAAATCATGAGTTCCAAAAAGGCTTCCAAATCAGCCTTTGGACCAAAATCATTTGCCACCTCAAGATCTTGATACCTAACCACCATCCCAATGAGCCTTACTATGTTTCCCAAGTATACAAAACTGGAAAATGGATTCTTCATAACATCAATACAGTGACATCACAAACAATGGCGCCACAAATGCATTTCAGCGGTATGCTGCCAGCACTGGACCTTTCTAATGTAGCACCACCAGCACTACCACAAGCGCAACAGTGCACACAACCAGTAGCCTCTGGAAGTGGTGGCAGCAGCTATGTGAAGAAGGAAGAAATAAGCAATATTATTAACACAGCTATAACCTCTGGGATTGATAGACTCAGTGCTACCCTTGCTGCTGGATTGTTACCTTTGCCTGATGGCTGCCCTTTCTGCAGCAGTCTTGGTCACACTATGGTTCGTGGGCACTGCAACAATTTAGAAGAATACATTTTGCATGGGAAATGCAGGTGCAATGCCAAAAACAAGGTTATCTTACTGACCAGGATCCCCTTTTACAACAACAAAGCTCTTTACAAAGAGCACATTGATGAGTGGCACCACTTTCATCCTGGCAACATCATGACCAGCAATCTCAATGCCAACACTAATGCCAGCGCTGAGCCAGTCCAACAGGTGACCATTCAAATGATGCTCTTTGAGTCCATGATGCCCATGCAGTCTTCCACTAGTGTTCTACAGCTGCCATTAGATGGCCAGGCCTACCATGACCTTCAGCAGCAATTCAATTCTTTGTGCAAACAATATATACAGGATCAGCTCCAACTTTGAGAATTTTGAAAGCGCCAAATTGCTGACAGGGTCAATGTCCCAAAAGTGAAGTGGCTGCTAGCTGATTACCACCCCACACAACTGAATGCCAAAGCTGGCTCTAGTAATCCATTGTCAATGCAACCATTACAAGCCAAAAGCACCCATACCCCTTCCACAAACCCAAATACTGACCATGTTGATATTGAGCTGCCAAAGAAGAAAGCAAAGGGAAAAGCACCAATGAGACCAACAGTCAAAGATGAACCTAAATCAGACACAGTGCCAAGTGCTGACCCACTACACCTCTTTGCAGGTATTCTGCCTCAACACTACATGCCACTCATTGATAAATTTGTTGGCAAGCCTGACAAAAAGAAAGACGGACAATATCACAATGAAGCGCCCATTGTCTCAGTTAATTGGACAACTGAAATCTTGAGCAAACTTCTCAATACTAAAGTCACCATGACCATTGGAGAAGTTTTGAGCATTGTGCCCAATGTGTGCAACCTAGTTCACCAGTCAGTAACCCAGAAGCACATACTAGTGTTGACATCAGAGACAATTGAAGAGATAGACAATGGAATGAGTGACACATTATTTACATCAACAGCACCAGTGGTTGCAGCGCAACAGTCTGAATTTGTCTTTCTGCTGAATCATTTCAAGATGGAGATGAAGATGGACACAAACACTGCCTGTGACCCCTACCTGACTTATCTAAAGCAACTACCGGAGGGAGAAATCCCTGAAAACTTCATGGTAGCATGTGAATCAGATGCACTGTGCTCCATTGTTGAAGTCATAGTGGATGGACAAATTAATGTTGAATGCATCCTGGACAGTGGCTCTCAAATAATCTCTATGTCAGAAGAAATTGCTAATAAAATTGGCTTGACTTATGACCCAGGGATAATCTTACATATGCAGAGTGCTGATGAATCCATTGACTGCTCTCTCAGCCTTGCATGCAATATTCCCTGTCTTTTCCACAATGTCATTTTATATTTACAGATACATATCATTTGCCAACCTGCCTATGACATACTCCTCAGCAAACCATTTGATGTCCTCACAAAAAGCGTCCATTGCTACTATTGACAAAGGAATGACACTTCTCACAATGACAGATCCAAACACTAAAACTTGCCAAACCATGCCTACTTACAAGCACAGCACACTACAACTGACACTGCTACCACCCTCGCCCAATTGGTCACCCTATGCACCCTACCCTTTTTCTGACAGCATTCCAGAAACATTTCATATTGAGAGAAAGATCCTCAGCAATCCACTGGAAGATATGCCTCACTAGACCCCAATCTGCTGCCATTTGTCCTGACTGACCAATTCACTGCTGAGTGAAAGGACAAGTTCATAAAGGATCATGAAACCGGATTCCTAATGACCAACAAGCTAAACATGCTAATAGACCTTGTCACAAAGCAGACCAAGGCTTTTGCTTGGGAAGACTCAGAGTGCGGTAGCTTTAATCCTGTTCACTTTCTGCCGATCATCATCCTGACAATACCACACATACTATGAGTGGAGCACAACATTCTCATACCACCAGAACTTGAGCCAGAGATTTGCGAGATTATACAAAACAAGATCAGCACTGGTGTGTATGAGCCCTCAAATTCATCCTACTGCTCCCAATGGTTCTGCATGTTAAAGAAAAATGGAAAGCTCCACATCATCCACAGTCTTGAGCCACTCAATTGTGTTACTATTTGTCATTCCGGTGTCCCACCTTTTTCCAATCACGTTGCCAAATCTTTTGCTGGGGGCATCTGTGGCGCCACCCTTGACCTATATGTTGGATACAACAAGCAACTAATCAATCCTACTTTGCGTGACCTCACTACCTTTCAGACTCCTTTTTGTGCACTATGTCTAGTCATGCTACCAATGGGTTGGACCAACTCCATACCAATCTTCCACAACAACATTGTCTTCATACTCCAGCTAGATATCCGACTAGCCCTATGGAAATTCTTCCTGGTTCTGAATTGTGTTCTACAGTGCATGAAATATTCCGGTTGTACATTTTTAGGTCACAAGCTACTACTCTGTTTGCTGATCATCAAGATCCTTGGTCATGTCTGCACACCCAAAGGGCATGTACCAGAGGAAAGCCACTTGATTCTACTAGAGTGCTGGGGTCCTTGCTGAACAATTTCTGAAGTTTGCACATTCTTGGGTTATATTGGCGTGTTGCACATCTTCATCAAAAACTTTGTGCACCATGCTCATCACATTGTGAAACTCACGTGCAAGGATGTCCTGTTTGAATTCAGCAACTTACAGATCACCACGCAGAAATATTTAGTATAGGCCTTGAAAGAAGTGAACCTGCTAGTACCAATCAACTACAAATCGCCCAACTCAGTAATCCTAGCTGTTGACACCTTGTTCATTGCTGTTAGCTACTTCCTTTGCCAATGTTCAAGCAAAAAACAGAAAACAGTGCCACTACAATTATTTCAGATCCATTATGCTCAACAAGCATTGATGAGTCGCTGTCAGTGCCAGACACATATTTTTCCATTTTTTCTTGACATTTTTCTACTATTGGACGTGACGTGCCTGCTACATGACCAAGCATGTGACTTTCACATGATCGGCCAACGAGCTTTTCTTGCTGACTGATTTTTTAGAGCTTGTGTTGGAGCTGTGCTGGAGCTATAGATATTTTAAGTGCTCTGTCCACTCATCTATTATGTTTTATGGAGTGCGGTCCTTATAGGATATGCCCAACTCTATGCCCAACTCCACAGCATTTTTGGTATATATAGCCTCGATTTTGTAGTATAATGCTGGAATATAGCATATTATTGCCCTACACATTAGTGAGCTCACTGCTGTAAGCGCGTGCTCATTGTTCTCCTCATTCACAATGCATTTTTTGCTCTGAGAAGTGCCTTTTACATGTTTTTGCTGCCGTTGGCAATCTAAGTGCATGCGCTCAATTGTCTTCAATTGTTCATGCCTGATTGGCATTATGCTTTGATTGTTGGTTAGTCAGCAGCTAGTATCCAGTTAGCGCTGGTATTAGCATTTATGTCTACATTTGCACTTGTGTTTGTTTGTCTTTATTGCCAATTACATTTCACATTGCCCTGCACGCGTGTCTTAGATGAGCGCTCATTTGCTACTAAAACAGAGTTTATCGCTGACCCTTCTGTGTAACTTTAGGTTTCTAGCACGCCAACAGGACCAAGTCGATTGCTGACACATCTGAGCGACAGGTTCCACTTTCATCTTCCTGAGACCGAGTCTTACATAATCCCACCCATACACTTGTTGTTGCTGTTACCAACAAAAGATCACTTGTTGCCGACCGATCTCCAATCACTAGCGCTATAGTCAATATTATATCCAACTTGTAGCAAATTTCTGGCGATATCTGATAGGACTATTCTCACATCTTAAAAACTAACATGTAAAGCTTTTCTAGGGTGTTTTCCTTGTTTGTGTGGCTTTTCTAGCATGCAAGTGTCTTAGAAGCGCCACGTGAATAGGGTTTGCCTTTTTTTCTTAAGGTAAGCGCACCCTCAGAAGAGTTGTGTTGTCATCATATTGGAGCCCACCACAAGGGGTTCTAATTAATCATTCCACCAGAAACTCAAACTCAGAAACGTTGCCATGAAGCGCTACAGCAGCAGCCAGCTCCATCTACTAGTCAAACTACACTATTTCCATCACCTCCTACCTTTCCGACTCATTTCGATTTGCTGACACCACCACCAACATCATTGTCACCACTAATCACAAATCTCGCCAATGAACTCGTGACAGCAAAAGCGCACCTAACTCTCGATGACATTGCTGACCTTGTACTGCAAACCCTTGAAGACGAGAATCTATTGCTGCTCACACCACTTTCCGACACCTTTTATTCAGTTCCATCGTGCCAACACACTCCAGTTTTGCCAACTCAAACTGTTCAACTTACAACTACTCCAACAGCTCCCGATCAACCTATATCTCAATAACAAACCAAACACAGAATGGCTGACAAACTCAATGTAAACTGCATGCCAAAGCACGGACACTCCACTGCGCCAAGATGGAATGAGGGAAAGCCCTGTGAGCTCCCTTATTACTTCAAAGAGTTGGAGTACTTGTTTCAAGATTGTAATATAACAGAGGATGTGCAAAAGAAGGATTTCGCCGCACGCTACGTAACTTATGACACCGCAGAACTCTGGATGGGACTTGAAGAATATGGAGGTTTGTTCACGCTGCCCGCTACTGCTAATGCTCCCATGCCGCAACAGCACAGCTACACTTATGACAAATGGAAAGCAGCAATCATTCAACTCTATCCCAGCATGAAAGAAGAAGCAAAGTGGACCCTGAATGATCTCAAGTGACACATCGGCAATACATTCATTTGAGGTATCATGATGTGCGGACAACTATCTGACTATTATTGTGTATTCCAACAGATTACCAAATGGTTAATGGATCACAATTGAATTGCTATGAGTGAAGCAAATCACGAGTTCCAGAAAGGCTTTCAAACAAGCCTTTGGACCAAAATCATTTGCTGACTCGAGATCTTGATACCTAATCACCATCCCAATGAACCTTATGATGTTTCGCAAGTCTATGAAGCTGGTAAATGGATATTACACAATACTGACACAGTGACATCACAGACAATGGCAGCTGCAACTGCATCTTGGTGGTATGTTGCCAGCGCCCAACCTCTCTAACAAAGCCCCGCCAGCACTACCACAAGCGCAACAGCGTGCACAACCAGTAGCTTCTGGAGGCAGCGGTGGCAGCTTTGTAAAGAAGGAGGAAATCAGCAACATCGTTAACACAGCCATAACTTCTGCAATAGAGCAACTTACCGCTACCATTGCTGCTGGATTGTCAGCGGTGGCCTGACTGAATCGACCACCTTTGCCCGACGGCTGCCATTTCTGCGGCGGTCTGGGTCATACTATGGTTTGTGGGCGCTGCAATAATTTGGAAGAATACATCTTGCATGGGAAATGCAGGTGCAACACCAAAAACAAGGTTATATTACTGACTGGCACCTGGATCCCCTTCTATAATGACAAGACTCTATATAAAGAGCGCATTGATGAATGGTATTGCCTACACCCTGGCAACATTGCAACCAGCAATCTTAATGCCAATACTAGCGCTGGCACTGAGCCAGTCCAACAAGTGACCATTCAAACTATGCTCTTCGAGTCTGTAACGCCCGTGCAATCATCTAGTAACATTCCACAGCTGCCATTAGATGGCCAAGCATATCACAATCTTCAGTGGCAATTTGATGCTCTGAACGAGCAATATATTCAAGATCAGCTCAAACTTCAAGAATTTTGCAAGCGCCAAATCGCCAACGGGGTCAACATCCTGAAAGCGAAGCGGCCACTAGCTGATTATTGCCCTGTGCAACCGAATGCCAAAGCTGGCTCTAGTAATCCATCGTTGATGCAACCAATACAGCCTGAAACCACCCAAACCCTGCCTATAAACCCAAATACTGACGATGATGACACAGAGCTGCAGAAGAAGAAAGCGAAAGGGAAAGCGCTGATGAAACCCACAGTTGAAGATGAGCCCAAAGCAGACACAGTGCCGAGCGCTGACCCACTACACCCCTTTGCAGGTATCCTGCCACATCATTACGTGCCACTTGTTGACAAAATCATCAGTAAGCCTGACAAGAAGAAAGATGGCCAATACCGAAACAAAGCACCCATTGTCTTGGTTGACCGAACAACCAAAATATTCAGCAAACTCCTTGGCACTAAAGTTACCATGACCGTCAGCAAGGTTCTGAGCATTGCGCCCGATGTGCAAAACCTAGTTTGCCAGTTAGTCACCCAGAAGCTCATGCTAGCATCGACGTTGGCAACAATAGAGGAGATGGACAATGGAATGAGCGACATGCTATTCACATTGACAGCACCAGCGGCCAGAGCGCAACAATCTGAATTTGTTTTCCCACTGAATCACTTTGACATGGAAATGAAGATGGATACTAATACCACCAGCAACACATACCTAACTTACCTGAAAGAGTTACCGGAGGGCAAAATGCCCAAGAACTTCATGGTAGCACACGGATCAGATGTGCTGCGCTCCATTGAAGTCATGGTGGATGGCTAAATAAATGTCAAATGTATTTTGGACAGTGGTTTGCAGATAATTTCTAGGTCAGAAGAGATCACCAATAAGATTGGTCTGACCTATGACCTGGGGGTTATACTGCACATGCAGAGCATGAACGGAACCATCAACTGTTCTCTTGGCCTTGCACACGCAACATCCCCTGTCTGTTCCATGACATCGTTTTATACTTACAGATTCACATCATTCGCCAACCCGCCTATGATATTCTACTCAGCAAACCGTTCAATGTTCTAACAAAAAGCGTCATCGCTACTATCGACGAAGGAACGACGCTTTTGACAATGACCGACCCAAACACTAAAACTTGCCAAACTATACCTACTTACAAGCGTGGCACACACAGACCGACGCTGCTACCATCCTCATTCTGCCCAATTGGTCACTCAACACAACCTACGCTTTTTTGCCCTGCATTGAGGAAGTGATCGAGAGCGATCATGGAGATGTAGCGCTTACGCTCAAATATGACCATCGGACAGGTAGTGTTAAAGTCATACAGTATGCTCTTCTTGATGATTCTATACTGTCATGCTGCGCCACGCCTAAATCTTCGAATATTTGTAGTACAATCAGCAGTTCTATCCATAGTGAAATGCATGTACAAAACTTCCACGAAATATATAACAATTCTGCTCAGTCCTTACCACATGATTGCTCCAAGTCTAAAGAAAATTCTGCGCTAGCTTACCTATACCTTACCGCTTCCAAATTATTTCCACAATTCGCTACCGCTGACTTCGTTTTAGTTAGCGACAATTTCTTACTTGGACATGCCATCCCCAAAACTTCTACCTACGTTTCCCCGCACTACAATACAACTTCTGACTATGGTTGTAGTATTGCTGACACCGCCACAGGTAGAATTTTCATAGGGAAAGACAGTGACAACAAAATTTTCAATCTTCCGCTCAGCGTGACGAGCACTGGCTGAACTAGTGCCAAAAACAATACTGACAAACTGTTTACCTATGTCTTTGAATCTGGCCCAGTCAAGCGCAAAGGAGTCCAAGTGAAGAAGAAGTATAAACCAGTGGCGCTGAAGACTAAACCAGTCGCCGACAGCATTCCAGAAACATTCCGTATCAAAAGAAAGATTCTTGGTGATCCACTGGAAAACATGCCTACACTTGACCCGAATCCACCGACATTTGTACCAACCAACCGGTTCACAGCTAAGCGCAAGGATAAATTTGTAAAAGACCACAACACCGGATTCCTAACGACCGATGAGCTAAACACGCTAATAGACCTCATCACAAAACAAAGTAACGCTTTCGCTTGGGAAGACTCAGAGCATGGCAGCTTTAATCCAATATACTTTCCGCCAATTGTCATCCCAACAATACCACACATACCATGGGTGGAGCACAACATTCCCATACTGCCAGGACTTGAGCCAGAGATTTGCAAAATTATACAAAATAAGATCAGCGCTGGCATGTATGAGCCCTCAAATTTGTCCTACCACTCCCGATGGTTCTGCATGTTAAAGAAAAATGGAAAGCTCCACATTGTTCATAGTCTCAAACCCCTTAATCATGTTACTATCCGCCATTCCGGTGTACCACCTTTTCCTGATCACGTCACCAAATCTTTTGCTGGGTGCATCTGTGGTGCCACTCTCGACCTCTATGTTTGCTACCACAAGCGACTAATCAATCCCGCTTTGCATGACCTCACAACCTTTCAGACTCCTTTTGGCGCACTACGACTAGTCACATTACCAATGGGTTGGACCAACTCCATACCAATCTTTCATGACGACATTGTATTCATACTTCAGCCAGAGATTCCGTGCTACGCGCTGGTCTTTATAGATGATGTCGGCATCAAAGGACTGAAAGATTGGCAATTAATTGACGGAGTGCCTGCTACCCATCCCAACAATCCTAACATTTGACTAGCGCTATGGGAGTTCTTTCAGGTCCTCATTCGCGTACTACAGCGCATGAAATATTCCAGTGGCACGTTTTCTGGTCACAAATTATTACTCTGTTTGCCGACCATCAAAATCCTCAGTCACGTCTGCACGCCTGAAGGGCATGTACCAGAGGAAAGTTGCTTGATTCTATTAGAGCGCTGGGGTCCTTGCCAAACGCTTTCTGAAGTTTGTGTGTTCTTGTGTTCTATTGGTGTGCTGCGCATCTTTGTCAAAAACTTCATGCACCGTGCCCATCATATCATAAAACT
>JAGGAR010008125.1:0-21060 GCA_017657315.1 Termitomyces sp. K1Ag
GCAATCCTGAGGCGTATGTACGCAACGTCTGGAAGAATTTCTGCGGTATATCTTAGCGGTTTTAAGCATGTATCGAAACATGCATCGGGGCATGAATCGGCATTGTCTTCGATGGCGTGAGGACATTTTATGTCGATACTCACTTGCCATAGCTCAGGTATTGTGCGAGACACGCATCTCCAGCTGCTACAGACTCGTCCTATGACCCAGGGAGGCTGAGATGGAATAGGAGGAAGCTCTAACTCTGTTTCGTAGAATTCGCTTTTCAGGATACAGAAAACGTGTTCCAGGATCTCGGAAGGGAGTCTCTTGTGGGGTGCCACTGCGACGGAAAGTCTCGAGATGTGCTCCGTGGAAGAAAATTTCGAGCAATCATCTGGTAGATTCTTGCACCCATTTTGGCGCTCTAGTGTATCTGAGAGCAGTAGACGTCCCCTGATAAGTTCTTCATCTGATAAGACATTTTCATCCGTGATGCCAGCGATATTTTCGAATTTCTCAATCAGCACTCTGTTTGATTCAGAGACCGCGATCATGGATCGACCTGTTTGCAAGGAAGAGAATTTGAGATACATTCATGGTGAGATGGACGAGTTTACCTATCTGTGATAATGAGAATGCAGGTTGTGGGCGTCCAACATGAAAACGGGGTTGATGTATTTATCACGGATCTTATCAGTTGTTTGTTTCTCATCCGCTATGGTCCGATCAAGGTTTACTTGAGCCGTGACGTTGGAGCCTTCGAGCGCAGAAAACACATAACATACATCGTTTGTGACGATTTAGCGAGCAAGGTGCATTCATTTCCCGTCATCTTCATCAAGGTAGCACGCACCAGTAACCAGGCCTGAAGTACCTTGAGTGACGTAGCAGCTGTTTGACTCCGGAGGTGCTGCTTTTGCGCGAAAACGAAGAGGATTTTTTGCACTGAAAATTGATAAATAATTTTTACTCCATCGACTCATTCCGGTATCGGGAAAGCAAGCGCACGCGCATTGTTGCTTCCCAGGGTATAGAGAATAACAGGTTACATAGTGTATGAGATTGAGTGATGCGTACATACTACAGTAGGAAGCACTCGTAAGATGGTGTTAGATTCGCGGTGTGTTCATCAAAGAGTTGACGATCATACTCAGCTCCACTAGCATTTGCTCTGCGCCAGAGACGAGAAAAGAGATTGGTCCTAGGATGAAATCAAATGGACACCAGTGAAGCCGTATTTGAATAGGCGTACACACAATACAAGAGTGGAAGACTGAACAGCCAGGAGTATTGAGCAATCGAGAGGGTGATGGTTCGAGCGAGGCCAGTGGGATTACTAGTTCCGGCTTGAATCTAGACAGTGGATTATTCTTCTTTGGCCGTGACTGAATGATGAGAACTGTTACAGACTAGGCTAGCAGAGGCAGAAGAGAGCAGAGACAACAAGAATCAGAAAAGGAGTCGCGTGATAGGTACTTATCTTATCGCATCTTATCTGGTTACCAATTTTGACAACATCGGAAAGACGGTCAGTTCCGCTGACCAGAACCTCTCGTGCGCGAATCATCTTGACACGAGTAGTCTAAGTTGACTGCCTCTAGATCAAGAGCACAACCTTCTTGTCAATTGGTGGAGCTATGAAGGGCTTGGGTACGTGGCTACCCGTCATCTCTGATAATTTCCTCAGCTTGCGTTTCCGTCCGGTTTTCTGTGGTGTATGATGGGCACAGACACTTCTGCCCTCGGTCCCTCATCGATCGCCCCAATCCTCGTTACCTTGGCTCCTGTGGCTTAATGCTTCGTTCTCCTTCCTGTTTACGCGCTCGACGTCTGGGGTAGGGAAAAACAAGCCGGGCCGCATATAGTGACGCCTTCTTGCTCGCCACGACAACGAGAAGCAGTCGTCCCAGCTCCTCGTCTCCCTTTTCCGCGCTGCTATCACGGATCCTGGGAATTGACTCGCAGGCTCTGGGCTATCGAGACGGTTGTTCGAGTGGGAGACACCCACCGTGGTAAGGTTGGCGGAGGATTGGAGGCAATCGAGGGGGATTGGCTGTTGACGGGCGGAACGCGCTGCGGTGTCCCAGGGCTCGTAGAATGCAGAAGCGCGGATGAGGGAAAGCAGGCCAACGACGCCCAGGCTCGAGGACTCCTTCAACTTCGTTATTCACTGTCCCCTCCCAGGCGGTCTATCCAGAGAGCAATTGCCTGGATTTTTTGTTGCCGTGATTTGTGGAATTCCATTCCCTGTCTCTTCGCTCGCTAGACTCTCTGTACGTGCATTGACGTATATCTGGAGCACGCCGCGCAATTCACGACGAGTCTAGTTCTACATCGACCTGCGCATACATTCCTCTTCCCCCCCCCTTGTGATCCCCTCGCTCTCGTGACTTTACTCCCATATAGCGCTCAATGTGATAATTAGCGTGAGTGCGAGGCGGATTGGCTTGTTGATGGGTTGGCGGAACGCGCTGCGTTCTCTTGCTAGCAGTGTCTCAAGACTCTTGGAACGGAGAGATAGAGGCGGATGAGGGACGGCGCACAGGCGCGCGAACCTTCAACTTCGTGATTCGCCATCCACCGCTCGGTTGTCCATCCGGATAGTATATCGTTCGGAAGTTTTGTTGTCGTGACTCGTGGAATTCCATTCCCTCTTTCTTTGCTCGCTAGACTACCTGTATGTGCATTGACGTCTATCTTGAGCACGCCGTGCAATCCACGAAGATTCCAGTTCTCTTTGCATCTTGCCCCTGCGCAAACATTCGCGCTCTTCCACCCCCCTCCTGGTACCTCGCTCTTGTCACTTACCCCTCAGATGCCGTTCAGGGTGATGTTTAGCGCGAGTGCGAGGCGGATTGGCTTGTTGATGAGTTGGTGGAATACGCCGCGTTTGTGTTCTTTTGCTGACGGTGTACCAAGGCTCCTGGAATGGGAGGCAGAGGCGGATGTGGGAAAGAAGTTCGAAGACGCGCAGGCGCGCAGGCTCGAGGACCTTTCAGTTTCGTATCCGCTATCCCCCGCTCGGTAGTCCATCTGGATAGCATACTGTTTGGAATTTTTGTTGTCATGACTCGTGATAAACGTCATTCCCTATTTCTTCGCTCGGTAGACTCTAATTGTGAAGCGAGCCTAACCTGTATGTGTATTGACGTATATCTGGAACACGCTGCTCAATCCACGACGAGTCTAGTTCTACAGCACCCGCGCATACATTCGCCCCCTTCCACTCTCCTACTGGTCTGCTTTCCCCTCGGCCCTCGCTTTTTCCTCCGGTTAGCGTGAATGATCAAAGTGGAAACCTGAGGATAATACGACCTATGTTGTATTGATAGTACCGCCCCCCCCCGGGCGCTCGTAGACCCCACTGGTGATTCTACCATATCTGTGAGTGGTGTCGGATGGATATGGAACGTTCGCGTGGATTTCACGATTGCTGTCAGCTGACAGACCTAGACAGAAGATAAGCGTAGTGCCAATTTTCTAATTAAACACAAATGAAACGATGTACCACGGTGAATCTTGGAACTTCCGTTTTGGTCAGTGTCAAGAGAATGTCGAGTGATAGACTTCCGATTATACTTAGCAGGTTGAACCTAGGAGATAACACCTTGTTTAAATTCTCTCAGCTCTGAGATGGCATGGTCGTGTAGTGTCCGACTTCTCGTTGGCATTTGAATTTGAATCTGAGGCCCGCGTTCAAGGCTGCTGGCAATGGATTCCAACCAACACACGCTATACAAGATTCAGGACTAAGTAGATGCAGTAGACCTTAGAATATAAAAAGAAATTAGAGACATAGAATAGCAGGATGCTCGTGGACAGCCAAAGCGAGAGGGGCTGGCCATGGATCATGACAAAATCATAGAAGATAGACAATAGAGCTACGGCCGTGAGAACCGTACCTCGATGAATCTTGCTTGTAATCTTCATTCTGTTTTGGTGGGGTGTTGAGAGAACATCGAGCGATGGACTCACCCAAGTTCAATAGCTCGAGTCGAAGATCAAGATGTAGTGGTAGGACGGCCTCGTATGTTGTCTTGAATCTTGATGGCGATAGGCGAGCGGTCGCAGTAGTACATGCTTAGATGGTGTCAGACGGAGTAGAAGAGCTTACTGCCAGAACTTTGAAGAAAAGATGAAGAAAGGATGATATCGGCTGTTGTCAGTCACCTAGTGAAAGGGCCGTAAGACGGGGTAACAAACTGAAGAGGAACATATTGATTTGGATAATCTCCGACACGGAATATATTTGTAAGTGATCGATCTTGAATGACTAGACGGTATGTGTTTCAAGCATGAGATACACGTAGCCCAGGGAATATGAGGTTACACTGTGAAATTGGGCGCGCGCAGTTGGGCCGTGGTGAAGGACAGGTTGAGGACGGGGTTACAGGACAATATGACGAAGTTTGAGGGACACGGTTAGCGGTCAATGAGCAAAAATGGCGAGATATGTCGGGTACATTGGTCGCTGCTGTTCAACTGCGAGAAACTTGGCGAATCGAGACTGGTCTGCAGGGTGGGGCTCCGGCAGTTCTTGTACCCGGAACTGTGTGAATGTTGGTTGCGGGTCATGATGACGACATGGACAAAACTTCCTGCCAGCACCTTTGACAGAATCCTCGTTGGCTACTCTTTCTCTTGACTCTTTCGCTCTCATGTTGTCCTTGATAGACTGATCCTAACTGGCCTACTCTCGGTATTCGTCCTTCCTGACCAGGCTTACCTTCTGCGTGAATGATCAAGAATCAGCGTGTAGACAATGGTGTGCATCTGTTTCCATGTTTTGTTTCGGTGAACGTCTACTTACTATGCCTCTCTCGGAGTCTCTAGAGATATCCGAGACGGTTCTGAAGGTCCATCTCCGGGTGTGCTTCAACACTATGATGCTGAAACGAGTCGTACGTGCTATCTTTTCCTTGGTTTAGCCTTGGCCGGGATGAGAACGACTGATTGTCGGCTTTTTTCAACAGGCTTCGATGACGATTTATCGGTCTTGCGCTTACGTCAAGGTGCGTTTGCATCCACCCATTTGCGAGCTTAGATCTTTGATGTATACCTTGTTTATCTAGGCGACTTGTACGGGGGATTCTGGTCTGTTTCCCTCGTCTCTTTTGATTTCAAACACCAGATTGATCATCGACTATACGCCCAGCTCCAGGAAAATAAATGCCAGCGGGTTTTAGAGGTGGGCGACCCAACAGAGACGGGCGGTGGGGAAATTTGGCAGGAGGTACATATTATTTCCAAAGCGATCCAGCATGACTTCTCACTCGCATACATTCTGTTTCTTTTGTTCCGGAACATCAAGCTACATCGTCAAAACCTTGATTTCGTGAGTTCTATAGTTCTGTTCACCTGCGTGAAAAGTGGCTTATAATTTAGATACAGATCAGCATATTTTGGAGGGCGAGAACACATTCTTGGACCTCTTCGATGATCACGGCCGTGAATGGGCTGGCAGATCCAAGACTCGTGTCCGACCTAGGAAGTGTCGAGGCGAGTGTTCCCAAGCGCCAAAGGATCGCCTTGTACTCAATGATATAATCCTAGATATACTTAGCAATGGAAGTGAATGCGGAATGCAGAGTGCGCGCAGCAGACACACGATCCGCGTATTTTTGGCGACATCCCTAGCCCTCTGTTATTTTCCGCCCTCATGAACCGTTTTGCTGGCTTGCACGATCTCGAAGATATTGAGGACCTCGTATCGGCGTTTCACAAGCACGGACTGGAGTAGTACAACACAAGAGTTCCGCGAGGCAGGGACACTGAGAGATGGATAAGGCGATGGTACTGCAACTTGCCAAAAGTGGGAGGATGCGCGTGGAGTTTGTTTGAGGAGTGCACTTGGGGACATGGTGATGAAGGCGCCTTATCTGCTGGGTCCTGATATGGGAATGCAGTAGGGACAACGATATCAATGAACGAGTAGGGAAGGTGTTTTTACTGAAAAATATCACGGTATCGGCCTCGAATGGCATCATGAGTATCATGTCTAGCTAATGATAAGAGCTGATTGTGATATTGTCATATGCTTTACTAGAAGGTAGCGGTTTCCATCACAGGTGTCAAGGCACGCTATGCGGTGTGGATACATTTCGTGATGAGAAAGTTGGATGTCCGGAACACGGCACTGAGGTTTGTTCCTCTCTCTTCTGAGGCTTTTCGGCTCTCGTTCAAAACAAATACTCAGTACTGATGCCATGTGATGATGAACAGAACCTGCAAGCCATGAACCAAATCTACTTCATCATGTCATCTGTAACCATTCCTGGCTCATCTACCCCGACCGACCCTTCGTACAAGCTCGCTTTTCTCTCTACGCGTCCCACTATGCCATGAAGTCCGTCATCACTTTGGGATTTGATTCCCTGCAGCAAGGAGGCAGAAAAGCGGATGGTGTTCGTATTGCGAATGGGGTTCATGAATCATTGCAGGAGGGAAAGGTGGAGATTCAGGAGGGCCTGGTGAGGCCGTGTATGTGTTTGGGAACTGTCTTGTTGCGATATAGATCTAGGCAATGTGAAAGGTGGCGTAGAACTGTCATCGTGATAGTTAGCACGGCCATCAAGTTACAACTCCTTGTTCAGTGTGGGGTCTGGTCGTCGCTGGTGATGCATCAGCCGAGGCGCAGGAGGCGTTTGAGGGGTTCAATTCGAATACATGGCCCCCTTCATCGCTGCAGACCAGAAGACGTGTGGATATTGTGCACAGACCTCGCTTTTTCCACACCTATGCCAATGATGCCCTAGCCACAACCAGCTGCGTCCCTTCCATCATGAACTCCTCGACACTGGCATTCTCGAGTCGGAATCTCCACCACCAGCTGATGTATAGTCTCTGGATTGGTAAAACGAAGGCGTTATCAACGTGCGTTGGCGTTCCGTTCATCTTCATTACCCGTGATTGATAACTTACCTTCGTAGGATCCCAATCACACGCTGCATGTTACCCCTCCGTATAGGAAGAACACCTTCATGTGCCCTCCGAGCCCTCACATCTTCGTCGAGTGGGGCGCATGCTGAAGTTGTGCTGAAGGGTGTGTTTGCGAGGATCGGGTTGAAGTTGAGGGAGTCCCTGGGTCCGTTTGGCGGGTGCAAGTATGGGTGGTGGGGATACGGATGGGAGGGAGGGAGTTAGGGAGGGATTTGGAGGGACTGAGGGAATGCAATGGCTGTGGTGTGATGCTTCGGGTTGTTGGTGAGCTGTTGCGAATGTTTGGCGGAGGAGACTTTAGCGAGGAAGTAAGTACCTTTCTCTTCCATCTGCCTTTCTGACTTTTACAGCATTCTCTATGATGTGCAGACAATGCCTTTCGCCCGCTCTCAACCTCGTAACGCGATTATGTGTTCAGTTTGTGGCTGGGGTATCCGCATATATGCTGGCTTCCCTCGGATCTCCTCGTTAGTCACTATTTTTCTGCTGCTAATTCCTGTAACGTTTGATTGTTGCTTGGAATACTCCTTCAGTGGTGTAGCTTCTTTGTTCTAATGACCAGGTGCTGCGATGGGACATCTTTCAAGTACATCCGACTATGATCATGGGTTTCCCCTGGCTAGGGGCCGCCCAATCATTGCCGATAAAAGGGTCTATTGTTAGATATCACTTGTTGAGCAAACTTTGAGCATCAATAAGTTGCTCCATAGCAAATTTTGTGCACATCTCCGTGTCCCTATATCACACGCAATCGCTGACAAAGGCTGTGATCATCTATTATAGCTCCACTAATCACGGGTGAAACACGGCTGATGCAAGGCTCAGGCTCGTCACGGCTCAGGCTCATCATGGCTCCATCGCAGCATCCCTCCCATCTTCCAACCTTAAGAGAGCATTTCAATGAGAACTAGTTTGTTTCTCTACCATCATACTGGCTGGTGCTCGTCAACATTCCCATCTTTCTACTTCCAAAGGTCATTATGACCCCTGAAGAACGGGAATTCATTGAGCAAATTGGTCTGAATATACTTGTAGGAACAATACCGCGGTTGACGGGAGTCTTTCTAGTTGCTGGTGGGTAACTCATTAAACTTGTTCACTGTTGGATAACATTAGGCATTTACCCATATTTTCACTCATCTTGCATTCTTGTTTTTGTATGCAGGGATATTGATGTCAATGAATCTGGTGGTAATGGACTCTCTTCTCAGGCATGTGTCTTGATTCTTTTTTGTTTACTACCAACTGAAAACCTTTCAGGCGCCAAGGACGAAACTTGAGAGCCACCATGGCACTGGTTGTGGTCTTGATGGGTTCAATTGGAATACCAACCTTTGCAGTCCTAAGTTTTCTGGAGGAATTTGTCCGTTTCAAGTTCTTTCAAACCAGCCCTTTATCTTTCGAGGAACGACTCCATTCTATCAATACTTTTTACCTCGTTCCATTCCACATCGGATATACTTGGGTGGTGTCTCTGCTAGTGAGTGTTGTTCAGCATCAATGAGCAACTGTTCATATAACCACAGCCAGTGTTCAATGATGCACTCATCATATGGCAAGCATGGTTAATTCTTGGAAGGCAGCGGTGGGCAGCAACTATTTCAATTGGATTGTGTTGCTGTTCCTTCGGTATGTCACTTGCTCTAGTACTTGCGCCATGAAAACATATTGACCTGATTTTGCACAGGAGTAACACTCGCATCATTGATTGTCGTGTCAAATCCTGGCCAGATGCATGTTTACTTGGCGGGTTCAAATGTAACATTTGAAACTCTTTCGATAACATCTTACACCCTGTCACTGGCAACAAATATCACTGCTACGTCATATATTGGATGGATTCTGTGGTATGTTAGCTGAATTGATATGAAATGCAACTCCATGATATAAATGGAATTCATACAATCACAGGGGGTACTTGAAATTCCTCAAAAAGAATGTCAAGAGAGGTCACCAGCATCATTACAGACTGTGGCACATTCTACTCCTACTTGTGGATACTGGAGCCATCTATGCTGCTATTCAGGTGCGTGGGTCCAAACACTACATTTCAGAAGACAGATAACAGAAAATTACACAAGGCTGTTCGGGTTGGGTTTTCATCCAATGTTACAGTTAACAATATTGCTCAACAAATTGCTGTCGAGGTTATAGCAAATTTAGGGGATATCATCTCAGTATGTCTTTTTCAGATCAAGGATATTTTGCACATGCTGAGCAGAACTTAAAGATCGCGTACCCAGTCTTAACAATATTTATTGTCAAAGGGGCATCTCCAATCTCACGAGTTCACGAATCTGTGACTTCCTTACAAGTCATGACACCTGCACAAACAGTTTAGCTGCGCTAATATTTGAAGTAAGCCTTGGAGACGACCAAGCGAGAAGAACGGAGCAGGTTCCCTTCTGTTTTCAAGTCGAACATTCTCATTACTTCTCAAAAATAGTTCTTGTTCCGGATAGTCTCATACATACTATCATTAAAAGACCCATTGATTTTTACCCGATACAAATGATTCACGATGGTAACAATGGTGGTAGTCAGTCAATTTGAACATTGATATCCATTGGCAGATCAAGCATGGTTTGGCCCATTGCAGGTACTGGACCACATAAATGATTGACAGATATCATCAAATTAAATCAAGAACGTGGTAAATGATTGACAGATATCATCAAATTAAATCAAGAACGAGGTAAATGATTGACAGATATCATCAATTAAATCAAGAACGAGGTATCAAGTGAAAGTTTACGAACAGTGCCTTTCAAATGATTGTTGCTTGGATGGGTATGATATGGTCTGGCGAAGATGTCCATTTCACAACGAGAGATACTGAGATCGAAAGTTGATGCAGGGCATCAATTCTCCTGCACCCAATCGCATAATGAGAATTTTCAGAGTTCTCCGGAGAAATAGCATGAACGAGACGAGTGAGATATGCTTTGTACATGCTTCTGGATGCGAGGTCAGGCTATCTGGGGGATGTGCGTTAGAACGGTACATGGTTTTCTTAACTCCCGACACTTACCAGACTGAAGCTCAGGAGCCGATGAACATCATGTCCACAGAGAATCATTCGCCTCTGTCAATGTCGATGAGAGCAAGGATCGTTCGATTATTCATACCACTCACAGCCCATGTCTCATCATCCAATCCCCTTCCTTTGGATCCAAACTGGTCAAGTTCAATTGCACGCCCAAGAACATTTAGAGCGAAGATTGACCTATCTCACGTCCACAATCAGAAGTGGTGTCATATGATGCAATCATTCGTCGATCATCGCTTCAATCTCAGACTCGTTCGGAGGTCCAGTGGCCTATACTATACCTGGGCTTTGATTGGGGTGGGTAAGGATGTCCAGCGTTTACATTGCTTGTGATGATACACGGTGAGCAAGTACATCATGATATATTCCAGTTCATTCAAATTGATTACCCTGCAACTTCAGCTCGTACAAGTCGTCATTTGATCGAGGTAACACGTACCAGGAGACATAGCGTGAACGTTCAGGAATAGCCAGAACAAAGTAGCGGCCGACAGTTTGACCCACGTATCTGCTCCGGCAAAAAATCAGAGGTACATATGTAGTTTTGCTTGCACCAAGGTTGGGTGTACCTATTAAGACAATTTGCCAAGCAAGCACATCATGATGTGGCCTTTCTCTTCAGTTTTCCTACCAATTCTAGATAATCTGTATCCCCAATTGAATAATTGTATATGCACTACGATAGTGGGGATCAAGCAGCCAGGAGTACCCTAGACGGCGCAGCGGCCAATAATCCATCAATGGTTCAACCCCAACGGTGTTCGGTGAAATCTTGAGTCTTCAAGGCTGGCCTGCTGAAAATACTTATCATGTCATAGAGTGGAAAGCTGAAAGTTCGCCAGAAAGAGCGATAAACCAGTAAGAGTCAATCAGAAGAGCCAGGAGAAAACAAAATTCAGTGCAAGTTTGGCGTTCGGCTTTTGGATCTTATGTCATCTTGTCTAGCTCGCCTGAGTTCTCCGATTTCAAAATTCCATCCTGTACAGTGTACACGTAGCAAGTGTCTCTTGCCATCTTGCGTTCCTCTGGATGTTGCTTTGGAATTCAACACAGGTACTGACACTCTCTCATCCGAACATTAGTTCTACTGAATTTCCTCGTCGCAGCAGAAAACCACGGCACGGCCAAATCCCAAGATACATTTTTCATCGATTACGTAGAACACCTCTGGAATGCCTACTGCCAGTCAAGACGACGATTCTTTGCCGAATACCACCAGACACGCTCTGCTTTCTCCCAGATAATCCACACCGCATGCACCTACAAGGTCTTGTCATGCTTACGACAATGTCTCGCGCTCCCGATTCTTGAACAGGCGAAGGAGCGTCATGAGGAGTGTCGTGCGTGGATGGGGATCGTCCTTTGTATTACATGGCTTAACTTGGGCCCTTCTGACCTCACTTTGGGGGAGGTGAATCAGGCGTTGACTCATGATTCCACAATGGGTTAGTCTATTGTCTATTCATGATTATTTCTGACATGAATTGAGGTCATGCCCTTATAGCACCCAGTCTCTGACTCTACCCATCCCACCCCTCTATCCTTTCTGCCCGCCTCTCCCACACCAAAACAACTTGAAATTCGCTATATCCACCCTCGAGCTCAATCGTCCGATTCGTCTCATCGTCTCCCTCGTCTCCAAATCAACTTTCATCACGCCTCCCCACGCTTTCTTCGCTGCCCGCCTCGAGCTCACACACTGTGTCGCTCTTGCAGCCAAGGAGGAAGCTCCGACCCTACCTTCAATCTCGACTTCGACTTCGACTGGGACGTGTATGGGGGGCTCGGAAAATGCTTTGTCGCGATACATGCCATGTGGAACGTGGAGGGAGCGCTGAAACCTGTTGACCGGTCGAATCTAGTCGTGCTGCTCAGCGCTATTATCAAGCTCCATCACTGTGGTCGTCTATCGGCGAAACGCTGGCGGAGGCTGAAAAGGCATTCAAGGCGTCCGATGCGAGTGTAAAGCCTGCTTTGTCACCACCTGCAGGCATCCAATGAGAGCCTGGCTACATTTTCCCCAACTGCCCCCAATCTCGTTCCACGAACTCGACACGCACAACTCCTCATGCTCAGCGTCCTCTTCCACAACCTAGGCTGGCAACGCCCCAAACCGTATCTACCCGCCTCCGTTCTCTCCGTTCTCTCCTCGACACTGGGATTCTCCAACCCAATGCACAGCACAACTTGAATCGTTAGATGGATCGATCGGAAGGGTACTTAATCGACGTGCGTCTCCCTTATCTATGTTTGTTGGCTGATCGATTACTTACCTTTGCCGTCATGCGTAGGTTCCTTTCCTGAGCTGGAGGTGGACATGGCCCCTTCGTATCCGCATGAAACCTCCACATATTCTACATGCCCTCGCGTTATTGTTGAGCGCTGTTGCGGAGAGAGATTGTGGTGGAGCGCGCACTGAAAAAGGATATCTTTGCGAGGGTGGGGCTCGCATTCATCTTTATCTTCGCTCCGTTCTAATCCAACCCTGCCTCCAGCAGATTTCCATCATGCGCGCCGAGTTCTCGCTCTCCAGAAGTACCCTCGACATGTTCACCTACATGTCCTTATACACGTACTCTTGAAGATGTACGCTGCCTGCCTCACGCTGCTGCATGCACAGAGCAAGACGGAGAGGATGAGGAGGTGTTTTAGTGCCGCAAGAAAGGGGAAAACGGGTAGATGGACGGGTGCGTGGGGTGCGTGGCGAGGGCGGAGGAGGTGTGAGTGAGGATTTAGAAGCTTTGTGCGCAGGACGAGGGGAGGAAGGGGGAGGAGAGGAAGAGGAGGTGGAGGAGACAATTGTCAGGCCGCGGGGCAGTATTGAGCAGTTGGCAAGTTGTTGAGAGGGTGTTTGGCAAAGTGAATTCTTTCTTTTTCTCTCCCACCTTCTTTCCTTCTCATTTTGTAAGCTGTATGATGCGTAGACAACATTTACGGCTCGCGCTCGGCGTCACTGCAGGCGCACAGGACAATCATCCCGCGTACTCATCCTTACACTTAGCGCATCGAATTAGGTGCATAGCATATGGTGCGGCATTACAGGTTGACCATGCTCGGTTGATGTGAAGCTGGCAGAGTGGTCATCAGTGTAGATTGATAGGGACATGTGATTAGACTAGAAGCGACTGAATCTATACTCAGCAACAGCTGATGTTTGACGAAGGCTAATGCGCATGGAACAAGAGACATACGCCTACCTCAAGCGATCCATGTTTTGGCTTCTGTCAAGTCACCGTTGGCGTGTTCACAACGTCATGGGTGGCAAATCACATGACGATGTATTTTTCAGTCCTGTAGAGACACGGTCCTGGTCACAAGTTGAACTCTGAAACACCAAAGTAGAGTGTTGAGGAAATCACCTACTTGCAATGGTATTCAAGCAGCAGGTCAAGTGACAGGCGGCGGACCTTGTGATGGGGTCGGATCAAAGTGAACCATCAAATTTGCCAATGACCTGGAGGGAGTCCCATGGGAGTTTGGAAAGATTATAACGTGACGAGTTTCCTGGTCATTGCGACTAGTTACCTTATCTTCAACAACTCCTATTCCGGCGGCACAGTCACGGTCTCCGATCCTGTCATGGAGCATAAATTGCGGGTTGAAGTCGTTCTTGCATTAGACACTGGTCTCCGACTCTCAAGCTCAAGACTCGTCGTGCCGATTCCCGAGTCCCGATGCATCTCATACTGGCATTCGCCCTACTTTCCGCTGCGATTCTGCCCTCATATGTACTCGGACGGAAGCTGCCCTGGTCTAGGTCTGCAATGAAGAGGTATCTCATATTTTTCTTGCATCTTTACCTCTCCACAATTTGGTACAACAGCAGAGCTACCGTTTGTAACGGCCATGTTGAGTTGTGCAACCGATCCTACGGAAACGTCACCTACCTCGGATCTCATGATTCTTTCGCCTTCAGCAAGGATCCGTTTGCTCGTATGTGCACTCCTTCATTATCAGGAACCATCCATTTTAAAATTTTTCATTCCTTGGTATGTTTGAACAGTCGCGAGAACACAAGAAGTCGACTTGAGCACCCAACTAAGACTCGGTGTGCGTATGTTACAGGCTCAAGCTCACATGTAGATCTCCTCTTTGACACTCGTCACATTTGCTAACAATGCCGTAGGAAGGCTGGCGTTCTTCACTTTTGTCACACTAGTAAGTAACTCTTGTCATTCTGCTCATCAACCCGCACCTGATCTTGAACGATACCAGCTTGTGTAAGTTCTCAAAACCATCTCCATATCTCCGATCCATCACTCCCATCTCTTAGGGACTTTTTGATGGTGGATCTGTTGTAGACTACCTCAAGACCGTCAAGACATTCCTCGACGCCAATCCCAACGAAGTTCTCACTTTCATTTTCACAAACCCCGAAGGCGTATCTCCCCGTGATGTCTGGAAACCAGCCTTTGACGCCTCCGGTACGCTTTCGAATTCTCAAAGTATTGAGAACGCACTAATGAATCGTTTTCAGGCATCACTCCTTTTGCCTATGTCCCGCCTTCCCGTCCAGTCAAACGAGACAGTTGGCCCACTCTCAGGCAGCTCATTGATTCTGGAAAACGTGTTATCGTCTTCCTCGATGCATGCGCAGATGGAAGCCATGGCGGTTTTGTCGATTTTATTCTGCCGCAGTTTGACATGGTATGTGGCTCTTCCTCACCTCGGATAGATCTTTTGTTGAATCCTCTTCAGGTGTTCGAGGACCCCTTCAGCCCAACGAATCCCACCTTCCCCTGCCGAGTCGATCGTATCAGTGGGCCACTCTCTCCAGCTGATCACAAAAACATCATCAACCACAATCTCAATGTCAACATCATCCCTATTGGCCACGGCGTGCTCATAAGCGATCGTGCGGATGCTTCTACCACGAACAGTATTGGCTCGTGAGTTTCTCTAACCCACTTTTTGTCGTTCGGAAGTGACTCTGGCTATCTGCAGAATACTGGGACATGCGAATGATTGTGCACAATTTGTGAATGGACGAGCACCCAACTTTGTTCTTCTCGATTATGTGAATATCGGGGAGGGACTCGCTGCTGTGCACATTCTCAATGGCTTTTGAAACGTGAAATAAGTCGAACGAGGTCATTGAGGACGCGGTGGGGCCCGTTGTAGATGGAAGTGGAGTCTCGGCCAACTCAGAGGTATCCTCTCGCTAATGAAGTACAAAGTTATCGGATATACGAGATACACGTGCGATCACCGGTGCGAAGATTGAAGAAACAGGAGTGACAGAGGCACTTAGAGGGGAGGTCGCATAAGGACCAACGTATGATGTATATCAAAAACAGATAGGGGCCGTAGAAGTACGAGATCAGATACTGCCGAAGCTGAATGTAGGATGAACATCAAGGAAAAACGAGTGTGATTTGATATCAAGCCAACGTTACAGCCAAGAACCCACGTAACCGCGCTCATGCTCATCCCAGCAGCTTAAAATGACCAACAAGCCGAGTCGCGTCGTGGTTCAAAGCAAGAGGCGGAAGAGGCGCTCAACCATAATCTAAAAAGTAACCCCAACCCGCTGTCCACGTGTCTGAAAATAAGGGGGTGAGGGGTGGCTTGGTACGTGTCGTCGAAGAGCGCGGGCGCGGGGTTGATGAGATGAGGTGGTGGGTGTAGTAATCAGGGAAGGTGACGAGGCACGGCGAAGATGAAGCGTCGAAGAGCACGGGCGTGGGGTTGATGAGATGAGGTAGTGGGTGTAGTACTCAGGGAAGGTGACGAGGCACGGCGAAGATAAAGATAAATCAGAACGACTATGAAAGAATTCGAGCTCCTGCTCATGCCACGGTGTAGACGAAGAAGAGGAGGAAAGGCCGGAGGAGCGTGAAGAGGTCAGAGGGAGGTAGAGGGTAGACGTCGAAGTTACGATCTCGCATTCCTCACCCACAAGCACTCCCACCTCTTCCCCTTCCTCGACCCTCCTCGCTTCGGCTCCTACAACAATCTCCTTGGACTCGGTGTCCACGACCTCAGCTTCGTCGAATGCCTCCAGTTGAAATCCGGGTATACTGCCAAACGATTGCCCTGGGCCGAACGCCTCTGGTTCCTCTTGAAAAATGAAGGTCGGGTTGTCTGATTGGGATCCAGGGCGCGGGGTACGGGGATGGTGTGTGTTTCCATGAGGCTATGAGGGGCCAGTTGCTGGAAGGAACGTATGAAATGTCAGCGGAGGAGATGGAAAGAAGGTGAGTAACGTGCTTTCCAGCGAAGAACAGGTAATCTTCGATCTCGGTGATATGCAGGCGGTCTTTGGGATGTTTTGATGACATCTATACAGTATATGCGAGGCGTAGTCAGTTGTATGTACATCGGAGGATGAGAGATAACAAACCTACGTGAGAGAGGAAAGCCTGCGCAGTATTGGTGCTGACATCATCGTCCACTCAAACGGCGGCTAGACAAACGCCAAAGTCAGTATTTTCATTGGCGAGATCAGAACAAGGACACACACTCTCCCCGTAAACATCACATATAAGCCATCCCCCAACGCCCGGGAGTCCACACCGAAAGAATACGGCCCCCCTCGGCAGCTCCAGCGCTATATACAGCCCCGTTCCACACCTCGAGAAAAACGTGAACCTCAACCTGACATCGTCTCCAGTTCGGCGCGGGGTGTGGGGGCCTACGTCGTCTTTCTGGGTGTACGGCGAGTACGGCTGGAACACGTGGTCACGGACGGCGAGGGTAGGACGGATGTGGAGGTCCTGAGAGAGGCCGAACTTGGGTATGATGACGTGGCTTACGGAGGAGAGGTTTGATGGAGGTGAGAGAGGCCGAGGTACTGTGAGAGGAGCGTGAGTGGAATGATAGAGAGTGGAGAGTACGGATGCTTCGGCAAAGGAGAAGCACGAGCCGGGTTCAGAAAGATTTGTGCATCGGAGAATTTCACTCTCCGTGTATGTGGGGCATGAAGCCTGCGGGGTGTGTACGGTAAGCACCCTTCAAATAAGTACCAATGGGAGAAACATACCATCAAGAAATAAAAGGTCTTCATGTCGTAAAAGCTCGCGTCCAGCTCAAGAAATTACCC
The DNA here is from genome assembly GCA_017657315.1 of Termitomyces sp. K1Ag. NCBI lineage: Eukaryota > Fungi > Basidiomycota > Agaricomycetes > Agaricales > Lyophyllaceae > Termitomyces > Termitomyces sp. K1Ag. The sequence goes on from JAGGAR010008125.1 coordinate 17,013, forward strand.
TCCATCCGAGAACTCAACGTTCAACACCAGTGTCCGAGGGATAGACTGCTCCTCGCGCATGGAGAAAATCCTCCGAAAGACATCCGCGTGGGGTACAACTTTGAACGCGCGTCGGACGTGTTCGGCAGTTCTGAACCAGATAGTAATACATCTGCGCGCTCGAGCCGATACCCATGTCCTTGAGAAACGCGACATCTGCAAGAGGCGGGATGTGGGGTTCTGAAGCCACAGAGAGTTTAGAGAGTACGGAGACAGGGCATGGTGCAGTGGGGCTGGCATTGCCTTTGATGGGATGTTGACGACGATAGTTGGAGAGGCCAAGAGTTGGAGGAGGCACGTTGAAGGTGCTGGGAGACGCATAGCAGATTCAATATCGTCAGCTAAAGACTGAATGTTACCATCTCACGAAAATGTGGGTCGAGACTCGAGTCGCAGAAGCCATGGGCTCAGACGAACAGTGGAGCAAGCACCGGTGGCTTAGGATATATCACCACGCATAGCTGGAAGGGGGCCAATAATACGCAAACGGGAGAGTGTCATAGAGCCGCGGGAGTCTAGAGCTAAGTTCAACGAAAAGAACCAGAGGAACGGTCAGGTGATGCCGATAGAGATGCACGTGATTGAAACGCGTCCCCTTGAGACTGCACGAAAACACGTCTAGTTAGCGCTTGACGCCATCTTCAACTCTCAGCATGCGTGCACAAGGCCCTTTACAAGCCCACCACACCCTGCCACAGTATATAGAAGCTAAAAAAGGTATTCGACTTGTTCAAGCTTAAGGCGAAGGTATGGACATCTCGAGCCTTTTTTGAGACTTAAGGTACGACAGCCATCAGGACGTTTATTATGCAAGGTGCGTCAGAGAATAATCCCGCCTGGCCCTGATGCGGTTTGGTTTGAACGACCACATTTGGGGCGCTCAAGATGGAATTGTGGAGAGGGACATTTTCAATTATTTCATATCCTCAAAAGATATCACGATCCATAGGTCAAACACGTTCCGAACATGCGACGCTCATTGCAATCCTACTGTGCATCAATTTACAGTGTGGTCCCATGTCCTGGTGGGGTAGGCTGAGCCGCGGCCGAAAGTTTTGATTTTCAAGGGCTGGGAGGCCACGAAGACTTGAAAATAAGGAGGAGTTAGTTAGATGCCTTGTCATAATTAGCGGGGCAGGCAAGGGATGGAAGGAAATGCAAAGAAGGAAGAAACACACATCAGTTGAATTTAAGGGAATAATGAACTGGATCATGTACCCTGTTTGGCATAAGAGGAGGGAATAGATCAGTGACGGGAGGAGAGCGGCGGGGACTTCGCATGACCACGAGTGTGTTGATGGATTTTGCGACTGGACATCATGATCGACCAGGTCAGCGTCTACGAAGTCAAACTCCGACCGTTTCGAAGTACAATTGGACATGTACGTGTCACGTACCTCACCAAACATCAAAGGCAGGTGAAAGAATTCTCGGACCGTGGTGGAGGCTGCGAGTTTAGTGAACAGTAACTTCATTTTGATGTGTGTATAGGAAGACGACTTAGGATTAATGTGGGAGTGTTGGAGTCTCGGACAGGACAACGGAGGAAAGAAAGTTCAGAATTCAAACAGATTGGTCCCGCGAGTAGGTTATGCGAGGAACGGTGCTGATGAAATTTTAATTTATGTCATACAGTTAGTAGGAATATGGTGTATGGCGTGTAACTCATCTGCGACGGAGCGTAAGCGTTGGACAGCAGTTGTTGCTTAGTGCTGGATACCGTGGTCCACGTGCGGTTGTGCGTAAAGAATCAGCGATACAGAAGCCAATCCATAGCAGACTCATTCAAGGTAAAGATCAACTTGTCTATGATGAGTCCGTTTGAATTCGCGTAGCGTTGGGCGACCAAAAGAGTGTACACATGCGTAGGCTGGGATTCTGGCGTTGAGGTGTTCACAAGGACCTGACTTTACACACCCCATCTCCACCGTCTCTTCATCTCGCTTGCCTCCGACTGCATCCCACCAAGGTCATCGAGCTCTATCCGTCTGTTCCTCTTTCCTTGCCTCACCGGTTCGTTGCCTGATACCTTTTGTCCCGCACAGATCATTGAATCAAAGTGGTCGTCGCCCTCTGTATACGCGCGACAACCCCACGTATTCTGCTACCTTCGCGTTTTATCGAGTGCGGTTGCAAAGAGGGTTACTATGAGACGTGCACCAAAGAAAGTGCGACGAGTTGGTCGATCCGTTTGATGGTACGTCCTAGCCTGCAAATCTACTTGGTTCGACGCTTATATCCGCTCCTTCACTTCAGGGGCACAACGGGGGCGTTCGTCTCACGAGGATAACGACTGATTAATTCACAACATGCGAATTTCGTGCTGTACGTCTTTCTCCTCACTCCCTTGCCTCTATCTCAACTACCCATCTCCACACGTCACACAGATATCCATCGCGCGCTCCTCCTGGTTCACACTCAACACGCTCGCCTCTTGCATCCCCATGTACGCCCTCTTCCACGCATGAGGCGCGTGATGCTGCCTCATGCGGAGCTTGTGCGGCTCAGGACGACATGGAGCACGTTGGGGTGTTGCTGTGTCTGTCATGAAAAAGTGGAGTGGGGAGATGGATGGTGGCCATGGGTGCGCGGCGAAGGTCCGTGTTGGGATATCTTACTTTGGCACCACGTTTTTTACCGGCATTTGTATCACAATGATGAGTACGAACAGGATTTCAAATCGTCGGACATGCATGCGCATAACTTGCCCTCGAGAATAATGGTATTCGTTTCCTTCCACCTCCCTAAGCCATCTCGCTATTTCATATTTTTTTTCAGCTCTAGCTTCTCAGTGACAGCTGTACGTACATGTTGCCTCGGTAACACGCGCACCCACTGGCACCCCTCAACGACTACAACTACTAAGTACTTACTACACTTTGAGTGGATGGCAGGCTAACACCGGTACCACTATGGACGTTGACGTCGAGTCATTCGAGAGTCGGTCAGTTCTTGAAGTTGTCAGTACGGAGTACGGACCTACGCATCTCGAAACGTGTTGACGGAAGTTTGGAAGTGTTACCACACGCACAGCGAACCATCTCAACGCATGGGCATCCCATGGACTCACTCGTACTTGGCACACTTAACGATTGAACGCTTACATCAATCCTTTGTGCCACTGCTACCACAACTAGCCCCCGACGCCCTCGCTTCCACTTACAACTTCTCGTACTGTCTCCTCTTGCTTGGTCCCGACTCCGGAGGTGCTTTATGAGCTCGTTAACGTGGGTTTGAAAATCTTGTGTTTTCTTTCTGAATATTTGTGACATCTCATCGCGCTTTATGTAGGGTTATGAGCCAGAGAGGAATATATATAGATATTGGAGGAAATAAGTATAGACTATTGAATATTGGATCAATAATTACAAAAGAATGCATATCAGGAGAGAGGACGAGGTGCCGAGAAAACTTCAGTGCATTAGAGTATCTCTGTTGGAAATGGTATCCAATCAAGCACCTGAAGAAGAGATCTGGAGTGAGATCACGGTCTGGTGCACACCCACAATTGAAAATGGTCCATGAATGAAGGCAGTTGTCAATGCAGGGTAGAGAAACTGCAGATACAGTGAACACATGGATAATGAAAGAAATGGATGATACACACTGAGATCGATATAAAAGCCGCTGCAACCACAGCATAAGCCATATATGGACCAAACCAATCGGGAGGGATTATGATGCCCGTCACAATATAAGTAAGCTGTAGGTCTAAGTTATGCTTTGTATAGACACAAAATCTTTCTGAGTCTCACCTGGAGGACAGCATAGATGGCTCCCGAGTCCACTAAGATGTACAGGATAGAGCTCGGTCTCAACAATTCACGTTGTTGGGTATTTGGCAGGTTTGTGTGTAGGAACTTGATGTGTGTCCTTCCAGCCCAGAAATTCGTGCCAATTGAGAAGTAAGTGATAAAAAGTGGTCAAGGGCGTACCATAATATCCAGCCAATAAAGGATGTTGCAACAAAATTTGTTAAGAGTGACAAAATTGTAGGTGCAATATTTAG
>JAGGAR010008126.1:0-20837 GCA_017657315.1 Termitomyces sp. K1Ag
GACTAGAAGGTTTGTAATCTTGAGAACATGAATTATTGGTAATGAATGCTCTTAAGGTTGAGGTTAGTGTTGGGTTAGTGTACAAAAACTAAGCCAAGAGCCAATCCATTTTGATATCCAATGACAGGGACATGAGGAAGCACTGGAGGTTTGAAAGTGGATTAGGAGACTAAGATAGGAAAGTTCGAGAATGATCTAGAAGGAAGACTATACCACGTGACCCTTGCAGCGATTTTGGCAGACAGCTCGACCGTTCGACTGGACATAACCCTCTCTCTTACTTACGTAAGAGAGTCGGGGATGCAGCATTCCCACAGGAATGAGCGTTGGATCAACCGCTTCACAGCTGCCGAACCGCTTGACCACTTCTTCACCATAGAGGGATATAATCCACCGTTCATACCAGTCCAACGCAGACCAATTCGTCTTCGATTGCGACAGGAAAGACTCCACCAGAGGTGTCTTCTCCACTTCCGTGAATTTTTTTACCTTGATCATTTCTTCATAGCAAAGTCTCCACTGCGGCAACCACACCTCCCGCAGCGAAAAATACTCCTCTAAGGTCATAAACGGAGCTTCCTTTTTTCAAAGGTCCCTCGGGTCATCCCATGACTCTTTAAGCACCTTGTACCTTTCCTCATCACTTTTAGTGAGACCTTTAAAGGCCTGCGTCTCCTTGACGTTGAAACTCTGTACCAACGCGAATGTCTCTATCATTGGATGACGAAGCTCAAGACCGCCGCTGCTAATGGGGAGGTAGAAGTATCCCTGCGGCAGGTCCTTGATCCCGAAACGCGTCTCGATGACGGAGCGCAGGTACGCTACAGCACCGCCCTGGATGTCAGGGAACAGCTCCTTCTGTATCCGAGAGATGGTGTCGATCATGTCTCGAACATGAACTTTCCCAAAGCATAGCGCGGGCCGTCCACCGAAGTTTCGCATAAAAAAGGCCATGTACTTGTTGTATGCATTCACCCAACCAAACACCGACTTTGTCGACGCGAGCTGTCGACGTAGTTCTGTGATATGGAAATCGACGTCCTTCTGGTCAATGACGAACCGGGCTTCAGACGGGTCGAAGCGGAGGAAACCCCAGTGGATGTCGCCTGCAGGGAGTCCAACGGGCTCCGTTGGCCCCACCCACGGTGACCCAGTTTTGAATTTGAGGCCGACGAGATCCGCGTAAACGTTCATTTCCTTCCATCCTGCAGCGCATTTGGCAGGGTCTGCGTCCCAGAGCCAAAAATCGTCGTGCATGCGGTAGAGGAAAAAGCCCGTTTGCTCTTTGGTTGACAGCAGAATCCATGACGAATAAGATGGATTCGCCGCACACGGCACTCAACGCATAGCTGATAGGCGTCCCGCAGAGCCGTGTGTAAACTTTCCCTAGCGGGTCACTCTTGAAACGGAGCGGTGCGCGAAGGAATCGTTGAAAGAATGAACACCATTCCTCTGATACACCAAAGAATTTCAACACAGTGAGGATGTATTGATAAGGAAGGGATGGTCCGAACCACTCTAGATCAGAGCGGATAACGGCATAGGATCCGTGCAACGTCGTGTTGAGCTGAGCTTCGGTGGCCATAATCCGTAGCAACCTCTGCTTGATCGCAACTGGGCTGTGGGGGTGCCCCGCACCAGGAGTATCCAGGAGGTCGTCAGAGTTAGACACTCCATTGCCCCAAGACGCCAGCTGGGTAAGGAAGAAAGAAGCTGTCCCTCTGCTACGACTGACACTGCTCGATACTATGTCTGCCTAGCACTTGTTGAGGATACGTTTGTAGTTTTGTACCAAGCCCACTTTCTTCCATACTTTGCTATCGAAGATACGACGGAAGGAAGCTTTAAGCTCCGCCTGCCAGGAAATGCCGATCTGCTGAAGCAGAAGCGCGTCAATGATTTCCGGATCCGTGTACGCCCTGCAGGGTTGATGAGTATTATTCCGAGACATGGACGAACCATACACACCTATATTTTCCGTTGAAATGGCGACGCATCTCTACATTCATATCTTCTGCAGGCCATGACCAGGTCTCGAGACTAGCCATGCGCATACTTAGAACGCTGGCCACCTCTTCCAGGACGGTCGGATTGTCAAGGAACTCAGCCAATGTCGCCCTCTTGCTTTCTTCCATGTTGTCGGTCGCCAAGAGGCCACGAATGACGTTTGTAACCATTGGAGCCGTGAAAGTCTGCCGTTTGAGGTGATTTCCAAAAGATTTCATACTTTTTACGGAGGTGCTCCAAGGCCTTGTCCGCTTCTTCCCCGGAAAAGGGGTCGTTAAGGTAGGATTCGAGAGCGTTGGTGTCGACACTGGCTTCTTCGAAAATGATAGAAGTAAGTTTAGCGAGCTGATCGTGCATCTCCTGCCTTCCGGTTGTCTCAAAATCAGCGCCGATGGCAGACTCGGCGTCGTCGGCGGAGGTTGGGAGAGCAACCGAAGAATCCCCACTGGCGACCCACTCATTGAAGAGGTTGCCGAACAACTTTGCACCGTCGAAACGCATCACAGAGTGGCGGATATGGGTCTCAAGTGTCTCAATCCAGCTCCTGAGGATGTCCGGGCTAAAGTTGGGGTCCTGTTTCGCCTGGGGCAGCCACAGACGTAGATTAGTGAGGTTCAGCTTCCCGCCTAGGTTCACCCATTGGTTTACTGAGCCTGAGCCCGACCATGACTCAACAGCCTTGAGCAGGAGCTCAACCTTCGCAACGAGATCTTCACCACAAGCATCGGCCTCCTGCAGTACCTTGGCATGTTCTTGGTAGCTCAAACGCTGTTTTTCCAACTCCTGGAGTTTGATAGACGTAATGAACTGCAGAGTTTGTCGGAAGGCAGCGGAGGTGGAGCTGGGCAAGAGAGAAGCTGAAAAGCACGAAGAATGGTTAGAATCTCTTGAGTTGTTAGTATGACGCACCTTTCGTGACGCTTCTTGGACGAGTTGGCGCACGACCACGAAAGCCACCCCTTCCAAATGGAAACCGAGGTACGGTAGACGACGATATTACTGCATTGAAGTCGGGGTTACGTCTATTTGGTCCAGATTTTGAGGGCGGTACGAAACCGCTACTGTAACGACGCGATTCACATTGCGAGATACTAAGTGTGATGATACCGAACAATGTAATTTATGAAGGGACATGGGCGCTGGATATTATGTAGATTTGAGGAACGACCGACGGTGAATTAGTTATAGACCAGCGGCCAGACCCTCTGCATAGACAGACAGAGACAAGCATGAAATGAGTAGACGAACATCACTTACTGATGGCAACGTGGATATCTAATCAGATCAGACGAGCTGGGACTTGGGCGCATCTTCAAATCGATTCACGCTATGTAGATATCTGGGTATGTAAATCCTAGGCTTCCTCGCCGTTAAAATATTTGGGCAGAATGTACGCAAGTTTCTTCCGCACTTCGGGGGCTTGCTTTTCCGAACGAGGCATCAACGAGAATTGCATTGAACCAACCTCCTCAGTCAGAACCGAGAGCAGGTCTTCACCACCTTCTTTCACATCTGAAAAGAGAATCCCAGTTAGTATCTTGTATTTCCAGCGAGACCAATACACCAAAAATAACGCACTCGATAACCCTTGCGCGAGTTTCTCAAGAACAGTGGCTGCAACAAATCTGCTGGTATCTGCATTTGCCTGGAGAGTCTTGAAGACATCTGCTGCGGTAACCCCGGCTTCTGCTGGGCGCCAAGAATCGTAGTCAGTCGCTGTCGCAATCAAAGCATATCTGCAAACCGAGATCAGAGAGAGGCAATGGTATCTGAAAGACGCGGATTACCCCAACTCAGCCTCGCGGGCCAACTTGGCCTCAGGCAGCACGCTCATGTTGATCAAGTCTCCTCCCCATTGTCTGTACATTAGACTCTCCGCGCGCGTCGAGAATTGTGGTCCCTCCATGCAAACGATCGTCTTTCCCGTATGCAGTTCGACTCCGCGCCCCTCCTCTTGTAACGCGGCGCGTACACTGCCTTCCAGCCAAGCTGTCCACTTCTTGGAGAACGGATCGCCGAAAGATGCATGGGCAACAACACTTTCATCAAAGTACGTCGCTGGACGAATTCCTTTGGTGCGATCGATGATTTGCGATGGCAGAACAAAATGACCGGGGGCGATCTCCTCGCGTAGAGACCCAACAGCCGAGAATGCAAGGATGGCATGGGCACCGAGCGATTTCAGAGCTGCGATGTTGGCGCGAACAGGTATGTTGGAGGGGTTGATGGCATGGCCGTGTCCGTGACGCGCGAGGAAGGCGATCTGAGCACCTGAAGGAAGGCGACAGATCGTTATAGGCGCCGAAGGGAAGCCCCAAGGCTAGTACGGCAATGATCAGACTCTGATACGAGGCGATGGAGAAAACGCAGCCGCACAGTCTCGGGATTGACGGTCTTGCTGCAAGTCTGGTCAGCATAAAATCTTCGATCGGTGGTACGGTCACATACACAAATGTCAAGTTATCCAGATGGTAGAGGCCATTCCCACCGATGACACCAATAAGAACTATTGAGATGTAGTTCAGCTTAGAAAACTAAACATCGCTAGGGATGTTGACCTTTGTCTGATTCGGGTGAGCTCATTTGAAGGTGACACTGATACGGACTAAAGAATGTTAATGATCGATGACTAGATTCATTATAAAATCTCTTTAGTCACGGTGTCACCTTCAGTGACCGAAATCCTAGGAAGAAAGAAATTCCCAGAGAGAGTGCAGCTGACAACTGTACATGAAAATCTTCCACCATGTCCTTGTGGAGAATCAGCGTTCGACATCGCTGTGCGTGATATACATCAAGAAGTACGAAAAGTCCTGGTCATCTGAGCGTTTTTTGAGCTTGTATGATGTTCATCAGATGATGAGATCGAGTTGTGTTGGCAGGGAAGCAATCAACGGCGGCGTTTATCGAAACGTTTATCACTCACAAAGTAGTTCAACGATATGTTTCGACGTTGGGTCAAATGGTTTATAGGGTAAGCCCGCCCTAAACCCATGGCTAGTTGACTTCGTGATCTTCAACTGCAAGTGCTGACATGAATTCTTATTAGATGATGAAGTGGCCACCCGGGTCTTCAAGCTTCACTCTTCACATGCCTTACGCCTACCGTTTATGAAATCAGCTTCTTTGCATAAATGGGCGTCTTTTAGTTCTTGCCACACTGCCCAACTGATGCCCCATGCGCCTCCTTGCCGGCCGAGCGCCGCTGCCATCTGTCTAGTGAACATTTTCGCTTCTCGTTACTACGAAGGTTAGGATGTCTTACCAGAAATGTACGTCAAATCCCAGCACTTTACACCCTCGACTCTAACATCATCATTAATGCAGGACGTCAAATCAAAACCTGATACTCTTATATGAGAAAAAATCTTCCGCTTTTGACTGAATTGGCCTGCCGTACAAGGTTATACCAGATCTTTCAACTAATCAATCACTACTCTCCTTGGTATGGCTGTGGGCCCACAACTTAAAAATAGCAGGATGCCATCGTGACGAGAAAGCATCATATGTCATTCCCATCATTGATGGGTGTATGTATTCACTTTTGAGAGGGTATATGAACTGATTAGCCATAGGTGCCAGCTAACCACACCTTCAAGGAGTTCCTACATCTCAAAATGGATTCCGCCACCGCAGCTATTGTTCAAGCAATTGGAAACGACCTTTTGCGTGCCTCGACTGCTATTGTTGTTGAAACATTCTTTCTTGGCACGTCTTTTTCTCAATGAGATGTTCGTGAACCGGTTCTCAACGCCATTTCTCCAGCCATTTACACGGTCCTGATGTACCTAGCCAGCCGTATTCTCGTGTTCGTCTGTTAAGTCTGAATTGTTGATACCGCCACTCACATGTGTTTGCAGTCGCAAAGGATTCAAACGAGTCCCAGTCATCACTCTCATAGTCCTCCTGATTATGTATGTAATGGCCCTAGCCATGTGGAGCTTCGATGTCACGAATCTAGTCCGCGAAATTCAAGTGACGCTCATCAATGATCCTGAAGCACCCATGAGTGACAAGTATGCAGTTGCTGCACACGACACGTTTAGCCTCATTGCCCCACTTGATGTCATGTATTCGTTTATGGTAAGTGGTGCAGTATTAGCACTGTTCGTACAATGACCCAATGATATATGAACTTTGTTCTTCAGTCGAACCTAGGAGACGGGATTATCATTTGGCGAGTGTACGCCCTCTGGCGCCAGACCCAGCGATCTTGGTTGGTCCTAATCCCTATGTCACTCCTTGTGGGCTCTGTAGGTAGGAAAATTATCTGTTTTGTTCCGTTGATCGACCGACTGACATTCCTTACAGCATCTTCTTTTTTGTTGACATACTGTGTCGCCCATCTCGGCACGGAGATCGTCGATGGTTCATTCCAGAACCCTGCATTTTGCAAAAATGTCCAAACGGCATCCTACAGTATGGCAACAGTCACGACTGCTGTTTCTACGGTTCTCATAGCCTTGAAGACATGGTAAGCCAAGCTTCTGCCGCTGTAGCGTTCGCCACATTTTTGATTCTCCAACGTTTTTGATCAACAGGGAATACCGACGATCAATCAAGCCCATGGTCAGTAATGGTGCTGGTCGTGTGACAAGAGTAGAGAGATTCATGATCTTGTTGATCGAGTCTGGAGCGCTCTACTTCCTTTTTTTCGTGCGTCTTGATTTAGAATCTTTCTCACCTGGTAACTCAACATCATCATACAGCTTGTCCAAGTGGTTGGCAGTAATATACCCGAGGTCCAAACTAACCCCCGACTAAGCTTCCCCTTTTTCATCTACTCCTATTCAACCAGTGTCGTTGTGGTCAGTGCTTTGCATCCATCACGTTTGCTTCCCTGTACTTATCTGAATACCCTCGAAGGGCATGTATCCGACAATCATCATTATTCTTGCTCATTCGGATAATGCGGTGCTCGACACAGCCGTCGCTTCCACTCTTATACCATCCAACAGCAACTTCCAGGGTAGTCTTCCTAGAGGAAAGGGTACCCGACGAACAAATGATATTGAATTGTCGGGATTTAGTATGTCAACTCACAGTCCGCATGCCGAGGAAGCGAAGCCTGTTTTAACTTTATAAGTATGGCATATGTTTCAATGTTGCCCCTTCTCATTAATATTCTTGAGAGGAGGGCTAACGGTGGCATTGCTCCCGGCTTTAACGAGAATTGATAAGTTCAAGTCGAGGAATTAGACATCCAAGTCAAAATTCCCTTATGTCGAGCTTGCAGGGTGTCTCATATATTATGTTTGCAGGATATCATTGATATATTTGGATGAGCGCTTGAGTATGTAAAGAATGATTATTTCGATCTGTAAAAACCTCCTCAGTCATGGGGTCACCAGGAGTATTACAGTAAAGTATTATATTGGTCACAACATGGAATGGCCAACACGTACTCCAAATATTACTATCTATTGCTTTCACCAATCTATAGCCTTTGTCTCTGCACGGTGTCTACAGAACACATACTTACTTGGGGTCGATCATCCAAATTGAAGAGACTGACTCCGGCCGAATGGGTAGTATCAGACGGGTAAAACCCAGTGGGAGCCACCGTTCTCCACACCCTAACATAACTTGAACTCCCCGTGTTTTGAGTTTTGCCTGTTGTTTGGTGGTCTTTCCTGCGGGGTATGCGTGTGATACATTTACAACTTGAGAAACGTCTGATGTTGTCAGTGGGTGCAACGTTAAGTTGTGGATGCGACAACTATCAACGTGGGCTCATTGTAAAACGCGCGTAAGCATGGTAAGTGTATCTCGCAAGCAGTCACCCTTTTTTCTAATATTGAATGCAGGACATCGTATAGGCTCGTAAGTATAGGTCATAGAAGGGACCATTTCAGAAGCCGGGTGTGACGAGGGTACGCTCTCGTATACGACGCGTAGCTTATCCACTAAGACAGTCAATATGTCCATCCGGTTTGTAATATACTGCATAAAGGACAATTGAATATCCTGCAAATGCCCTCTGACTGTCTAGATTAGAGTGCTGAACAGAATGCCGTCCTCTGCTAGTTCGCATATTGAAAGTCCCGCAGGGTTCTCGGACTGCAAAAAGTTGAAAAATGAGACTCGAACAGAGTGCCATCCTCTGGTCCCTCTAACATCCTTCGGTATTGGACAGCTTAAAACTTTCAAGTTTGGTTGTATCCCTGATGTAGGAGAGCAGGTGGTGGGTATGGTATTAGCAGGGTATCAGCAAACTTGTGGAAGTAGGAAAACAAAAAAAAATTGTACAGGAGAGTGCTGCCAACTCCGGAAATATTCCACCATGTCCTTGTGGAGAATGAGCAGTCGACATCGCTGTGTCCTCATGATGAACATCTGAGATCAAGTACCTACATATGCACAGTCAACTCTCGGCCATGGTGTTTTCTTGACCCCAGTGTATGATGATGATTGATGAAGCTGAAGGACGGAGCTGTGGTTACTCGGGAGCAATATGATTCTGAAGCGTTTAGAGAAGTAGCCTCCGGGTTGTTCGCAGTAATGTATGTAGCTGAACGATATCATGATGTGTTTCAACGTCACTGGGCAACAGCCAACTATGATCAATGTCATATGATTTAGAGGGTAAGCCCGCCCTAAATCCATGCCAGCGGCTACACATGACACAATCAAGTGCAGACATGAATGAAATTTTCTTAAGCTGATTAGATGGTGAGGTGGCCACCCTGGGCCTTCACTCTTCACATGGGCCTTATGCCTACCCCGTGGAACTGCATGCCTTCATTCTCCCTTACAGCCGGTTTGAAATCGATAGGCGGGTTCACAATTTCAACTATCTGCTCCAACGCTGATCTGTCCGCGCAAACATTGCTTTTTTAGTACGGCTAGGGGCTTCTTTGCTTCCCCTCTGTTCCAGCCGAAGTTGCCGGGCTTTCCCAGAGGTTTCCTTGTAGCCTGATGTTTGCTCGAACAGATCAGCGTTGGGCGAAATATTGAAATTTTGGACTGTAACCTCGATCCCACTTCCGACTATTTCAGGACTTCTACAAATAGGCGTCTTTTGATTCTTATCAGTGTCACACTAGCTCGACTCATGCCCCATGCCTCCAGGCTCCTTGCCGGCCAAGCACCGCCCTTATCAGATCTGTCAACTAATGAACCAACACTCTACTCCTTGGGCCTACTGCTCAAAAATAGCAGGATGTTGGCAGGATGCCATCGAGAATCGAGATGAGGAAGTATCATTGCCAACTTTCCCCTCATTGATGGATGATGGATACTATGTATTCACTTTTGAAAGAACTGCTTAGCCAGCTTATATTTTTCACACCTTGAAGGGATTCCTGCATCTCAGAATGTATTCTGCTACCACAGCCAGTGTTCAAGCAATTGAAAACCTCCCTTTCCGCGCCTCTGTTGCTATTGTCGTCGAAACATTCTTTTTCCCAACAAGGTCTTCGTGAACCGGTCCCGATGTATTTACCCATACAGATACCGTTCTGCCGGGTGAGATTCACGATTGCTGGCGGGACAGTTTGATGAACAATCCTTGCCGTATTCTTAAGGCCGCAATCGCCCTCTTGGTCAAACTGGCCACTTGCCATAACAACGTACTCAACTAGGATATGAGTATTCCATCTAAATTCTGTGTTTGTTGCCGATCTGTGACATAATAATACTCTAGTGGTGCAGGGTTATTTGATCCTTGATAAACACGAATATGCCCCAACATACTTATTTATAAAGCAAGTGCATAAAAACCCACAAGTGTTCATAACGTGTTCGTTCACAAGTCTCCATCCGGCATGGATCGTACTACCACAAACACCTTACTGGCAATTGGCAATGACTTACTTCACTCCTTCGCGGGCACTGTCGTCGAAACTTTCTTCCTTGGTATGTTGTTGCTTCTTGCAGTTCAAACGGTGAGAACGGGGTCACTAATGAATTACGTTAGCGATTTACACGGTTTTCGTGATACTAGCAAGCCGTGTTCTCTTGTAAGTTATTATATTCACTCTCGTGTTCTCTGATGACCACGTAAATTTTCAGTCAAAAGTCTGCATCAAGAGTGTCAACTATAGAACTGATTGTCATATTTCTAATGTATATGATGGCGCTGGCTATGTGGGGATTTGACATTACGAACTTCATCCGTTCAGTCCAAATTCCACTCATGAACGATCCCGATCGACCTATAGACCAAAAATATCAGATGTCACAGCGGAAGGTCTTTGGTTTGATAGGTCCCTTGGATCTCCTCTATGCCTACATGGTAAGTACAAGCAGATCCTTGTCAATTCAATAACCAATTTTTCGAAGGCGCTATTGGGTGATGGCATTATAGTGTGGCGTGTATTTGTATTGTGGGGCCAATCCAGACACAGATGGGTTGTTGCTCTACCTTTGGCACTCCTTGTGGGCTCCCTGGGTGTGTTCAAATTGTCTTTGAGCCTTCAGCACAAAGCTTATGTTAAGCCATAGTTACATCAATTCTGTTGACCTTCTGTGTCGCTCAACTAGGTACCAAAATTATTGATGGAGGATTCACAGACCCAGCATTCTGTAGAAACGCTCAAATGGTATCGTATGCCACACCAACTGCCACAACGGCTGTTGCTACAATTCTAATAGCGTGGAAGACATGGTGAGTCTTGTTCTCTTTTCAGAAAGAATACCACATCCTAAGCCGTACCTCTTACTAGGGAGTACCGACGTACAATAAAGTCAATCATTCGTACTCCGAATTCTCTTTCAGGCTCCAGAACTACCGGAGTTGAGAGGGTTCTGTTGATACTCGTTGAATCGGGAGTACTTTACTTCATATTCTTCGTAGGTGTTGAGAATTTCTACTATACACCTCAGCCTTGACACCACCGACAGCTCATAATTGTCATCGGAAATACCTCTCCTGTCCAGAACAATCCAAGCTTGAGTTTTGCATTTTTTGTGTACTCATATTCGACGAGTGTTGTTGTGGTCAGTGCAGCCTTTTGCCCAAATTCGCCACCTGTGCCTTGACGATAATTTCCATGAAGGGCTTATATCCGACAGTAGTTATTCTTCTTTCCCATTCTAGAGTTTCAACGTATCATGGCTCTATTACAGTCACTGGCTCTGTTCGCTCTGGTATCAGCAGTAACACCTCCAAAAATGGTGTCCAAGCTAGAAAGGCCATCCATCCCACACCGGAGGATCATGAACTCTCCACTTACACCATCACGTCGGCGAATGATCGAGATGTGGAAGGGTTCAAACCTGTCTTGGTTGTGTGAACGTTGTTGCTCCATTTCCAGTTCGGAACTTGCCTGTAATGTAATTTTTTATGTTTCTGGAGAATCAACTTGGAACTCTTGATGATGCTCGAGAATCACAGAGAAAACAAATCAACCATGTTGTTTTTCGAAGACCAGATGCATGATCCGGCTTGATTCAGGGGGTCAAAACTTACATGAACTCCGATAAGTTCTCGAGTAAGTACTTATTATCAGATCCGACAGTGAGTGTTGACGTGTGAGCATGTGGTCGGCTGAGTGTGAGAGTGGCGGCCCCTCCCGAGAATGACAGGTTTCAATTGTACTTGATCTATACACTTACTTCCTTTCGCTCTTTCATCTCTTTCATCGGAGATTCCGAAACCACATCTTTGGCCCTACGATGGGAACTTTTCGAGCCTGATGTATGTAACATGATCTATTTTCAACTCAATGGTCTTGTGGTACCACGTCTTTTTTCAGTAGTGCCTCACCCTCTGCCAGAGAGCTGAGGGTCGCGCTCACGCTGATTCGGAAGGAGGATCCTGGCAATCCAGCCAGGCACCTTTCCTGAGGCTGGTACTATTTATGTCTTGATCAAACATCTGTCGTGTATAGCATCAGTCTCCATGATCAGCGCGTATTCGACTGGAGTAATGATACACAGAACGAAAATGATGGTATCGAATCTCTTTATAATATGGCATCATGGGTGGTGCCAGCTTCAGTGCTTCTTCTCGCTGCACGATGGAGTCTTCGACCGGTAACGGTATGGACGAGGCTACCATAAAGATCTTACACACCATTTGCTATGAGCTACTGCGTGCGTTCGCAGGCATCGTTTTCAAAACTTACCTTCTAGGTACGTTCAGATGGTGGCTTACACCCAATGAAAGGCACCGACGCTGTTTGATCCACAAGCCATCTATACGGTTCTGGTATTCCAAGCGTGTCGATTGATCATGTAAGTCCGACTTTTCTTATAACGTCTTAGACTTATGACCATGGAATCAGTCGAAAGGGCTTGACGCGTGTTTCCTTGATAACAATGATCGTCCTCCTTACCATGTTCGCTATGGCCTTAACGCTGTGTTCTTTTGACATCACGAATTTCGTTCATGAAGCTACCTATACCCTGTCGTATAATCCGGAATTGCCCATGACCGAGAAATACGAGATTGCAACGAAGAAAGTTTACTCTCTGTTGGCTCCCCTAGATCTACTCTATGCTATTGAAGTCAGTTACCCATATTTTCGCGATTCACGTCTAAATTATCATGTTCATGGTCTATTCAAGGCTCTTTTAGGAGATGGTATCATCATCTGGCGTGTATGGGTGCTCTGGAGAATCACCAAACGTCGATGGGTCATCATATTTCCCGTCGCTCTATTTGTGGGATCGTTTGGTTAGTTTGTCTTTCTCTGTTCTGCGATAGTAACATTTTCGCAAGTTGTTTACGCTATTCTCCAGTTGCGATGTTTGTGTTGGGATACTGTGTTGTCCATCTGGGTACTTCAATTGTCGATGGCTCATTTCAACACCCAGCTTTCTGCAAAAATGTTCAGACAACTACATATGTCATGCCCACTGCTACTACTGCTGTAGCTACCATCTTGATTGGGTTGAAGACCTGGTAAGCGCTCATTTACCTATAATTTGGTGTAACTCGCTGACGCTCGGTTCTCCTATAGGGAATACCGGAAAATGATCAAACCGGTCGTAAAAAACGCCGCCTTACGAGGCGGTGCGAGGTCTGATAGGATAGAGAGGATCCTCGTCTTGCTGGTCGAGTCCGGTGTCATTTACTTCATATTCTTTGTGCGTGTTTTTTTCGGGATGTGGTATATCCTGTCGGCTGATCGCCGCACAGCTCGTGATTGTGATAGGCAACATCCCTGGCATTGAGAACAACCCCAACATCAGTTTTGCATTCTTTATATATTCGTACTCAACAAGTGTGATCGTGGCACGTGTCGACATTCGTTCATTCACTTGAGCTTTAACGACTGACGAACGGGTTTATAGGGGATTTATCCGACAATTATCACTCTCGTTGCCAGCTCAGAAAGCTCAGTGATCAATACAGCTATCAGCACCACCATGGGAACTAATGTTAATATGCTCGACTTGAACTTGCCCAGTCAGGATACGGTTGAGAGGGGTGCTAGGGAAATGAATGGCTTAGAACTCTCTACATTCCCTGAGACGATGGCGGATGATCATAGTCAAGATGGAAAGAAGAAGGTTTCGTCGCTTTAGTGGTTGGTTGGAAGTTATGATGTAGTCCGTCCATGAATAATCTTGATTTAGTCAGTCCATACGCTACTTCAACTAAGACTGATGACGATACTAAAGTTTCATCATTATATACTATTTCTACGCCTCTACACGAACGTTAACACTACTTACCCAAGGTGATCTTTGAACCAAGTTGAAACAATCACCGAATGACAGAGTGAAGCCAAAGATTTCGATTTAACTAACGCAATGGGATCGAAAATCGTATTCAATATCAATCTCAAACGAAGTCAATGTCGATGAAGAGACTGCCTCGAGTAGTATCAAATGTCAAAGGGACCTTCTTGCTAACCTCACCCCGCTGCGACGTGTACGGAACGACTTAACAACAGGTTTCTTCCCTCCAAAGATGCTTCCTGGTCCAAAATCGGGATTACCGCCCAATGATCCCCAGATATCACCAATATAGTTCGTGGGCTTGACACCTTTCGAAAAGGTCTTTTTCCAATCTTTAATGATCCCCTGAACCACTTTGACACCGGCAAGATGGATGTTCAAGATCGAAGGCATAAATCCTCCGGAGTCTCCGAACAGGTTAGCAGCCGCAGTCTGCCCGGGGAATTCACGATCAAAATCAGATGCGGTACGCATGATGATGATACGAGAGAAATCCACTAAGCCGGCCATGGCGGCGCGCATGAGGGATTCGAGGGTACCATTGTCCTCCTGTTGGGTAGTGCAGTAGACTCCGGTACCATTTGTAAAGAGGGTCGTGGTGTTCTCGAATGCTTCGGAGAGGAGTGTGCCGCTCCAGAAATTGTCTGATGTTGCAGTATCGCATTCGACAACGGATGGTCCTTCTGCACCAGCAGCGAAAGCTGGATTCGCCTTGTAGTTTGCTCGGTACTGTTGGGCTGCCAGAGTGTCGTTCAGTATGGCCTGCTTTGCAAAACCAACAGCAATCTTCTTAAGAGCGTCGTTGACTTCGAAGACCTCGGTACCATAGAGCTCTTGGGGGTACTCATCAGGCCTGAAAGAACCCTGTGGTACGTAGCCAGTAGGGAAGTCGGGAGGTTTCTCACGGGCATCAAACTCATTTTGCAAGGCTACCTGAACAGCGTAGCGAGCGAACGTGACGGATCCCGTCGTAGCAATCTTGGGGTTCACACCAGCTATGCCGGCAATCATGAAATAAGTTTTGGTGAGGTCGAAGGACGGGGAATGAACGAGGGATGTGATAGTTGTTGCAGCGTTGATTTCAGCCTCGCCTGTGGTAAGCTGGCAGACGGAGCCATCGCTCGTACAGTGGACATCGGGGAAGATGGGGGAAAGGCCCGGCACAGTGATGTTGCGAGCGAGGAGGTCGAACTCGGGTATGCCAAACCATACGTCACGTTCATTAACGAACTAGGATGGTGTTGGCGACATAGGAGATTTGGCGGAGGGGTAGCAAGAGAGCTCACCATTGAGATAATGACGACTTTCGGAGCAATGGGTTTTTTATTCTTGTTATCTTTACTTTTGTCGTTTCCATCTGACTGCAAGATGGCAGCCGAGGCAAGAACGACAAGCCAAAGGAGGTTCGACAGCAAAAACAAGTTCATCGTTCCGAGATGAGGTACGAGAGGAACTTCGTGGGACAGGGGCCAGAAATCAAGGTAATATGTATCCTGATGCTGCCTGGCAGAGTATCGAAATCGAAGTTCCCTGAGAGATTGATTTTATAGTAGGGCCAGCATGGATACAAGTCTCTCGTGGCCATGAGGCCGTCGGTGCTACGAACCCAGGCCTCTACTATTAATTTGAGGTAGCACTGCCAGATGACATCAGCCGTAAGTAACCGTACAAACTCCTCTTGGTCTCTTCATCGCACGCCATGTTGGACAAGCACACTTAGAATTTCGTTCCAGGGAAAACCAGCCTTGGAATGGATAGGACTGATCCTCCTGTGCGAACATCTGATTACATACCATATGGCACGCTCAGCACGGATAGGAAAAGCGCTGATAATTGAAGTACATGCCTTTTTCAAAGAATATGGCCATATGGCGTTTCCAACGTGTGCAAGTTTCCTAGTCTACCAAGAACGTCGAACTCAATATGATACTGCCTCGGTAGAATCCCTAACTTACCTTGATCGACCTTGATCTAATAATCTCAGCCTATGAATTTATATGAATTCCTCAAACTGAACCCACTTATCCTTATGTTCAAGCCCTTTCAGCAGACTAGAACACTTCTTACCTATTCATTTGCACTGTCAATGTGCTCCCACGTTTTGGGAGGTGCTTATGTGAGCCTAAGTAGCAAAAGTTTCCAATATTGTATCATTCGTGTGATGATCGATGAGGCGCAAAATGGGTCTCCGGTAGCTGACCTAATAACAGATGATATAAACCTCTACCAGAAGCCCCGTGATCGAGCAGCTGGATTTTCCGGCGCCTTGTGTAGCATTTGTTCCTTGTTTCTCTTACCGCCTGCTCTTAAAGCTTCCGAAGTCTTTTCCGTCACTTGCTCCTGGCATTCCTGCTGTTCTGGGACAAGAAAACACTGCTACTCCACCGTTAGAATATTCAACTTTCGAAATGGGAAATAATAACGATGGTAAGAACATGCGACCAAAATCGTGGCTCAAACTCGGTCCGAGTACGATGATGCATTGAAGGCTGTTGTTAGTTTTACGCTTCTAATCACGCTATGGCTGGATGTTATGTGTCCGTCAGCGAGTTTAACGCTACCATCAAGTCTTATGTGTCTGCTGCAACTCTGGCTTTTGTGTACGAGAAGCTCATATGCCCATCTTGTCTTGCCTTAGAACATCTCTTGACAACTGTAGTTCGTGTATTTATTCGAACTTGCGAGATTTTGGCGAGATTATTGAGATTTCAGCTCGTTCTGTTGGGATGACTGATATCTCAGTATATACTTAACATTAACGGAAAAGAAGTGGTTCACGGCGGCATCTTGTATAGTAAGAGGACAAGAAAAGATCTAGATCCAGATCATGGGGGCAGAAGAATTCACGCCGCCGGCCAGCGAGTGAACATGATACTCCTTCTGTCCCCTGCTGTCGTGCTATTGCACCACATGGCCACATCATTCTAGCCCTCGAACGTTTGAACGATTGAACGCTTCCCGCCAATGGAGGGCACACGAAATCCTTATAAGTAGTTCATTCCAAAGAGACTTGCCTATTAGAGGAATGACTGGGTCAATCTGTTTGACTCGGAAAACCAAGAGGCTGAAGTTCTCCGAAGCACAGCGCTTAGCGGAATTTTTGGTAAGATGCCAGACTACTTGCTGTCTTCTTGTGTCGAGGAAATTCTATGTAGCTACTGTGCTCTTTCCTCTCCCTTGATTCTGACTATGTATATGGCAGACGCTCTTGGATCCCTTCTTGCATGTGTTCTGATCGCATTTGCTGAAATCCGACTTCCTGACTTCTCAAACGGCAGGACAAGGTCAAACAAGGAGAACAGTAGTATTTAGTGTGGTTCGGAAGCTAATGCTACGGGGTTGAAAGTACGATGATTGCAAATAGTCAAACGAAGTGAATGCGCGAATGTTAATGTGACTGCCTCTAATAGTATCAAAGGTTAAAGGAATCTTCTTGCTAACCTTACGCCGCCGCGAAGTGTACGGAACGATTTCAAAACAGGCTTTTTACCTCCAAAGATACTTCCTGGTCCAAAATCGGGATTACCGCCCAATGACCCCCAGATGTCACCAATATAGTTCGTGGGCTTGACACCTTTTCGAAAGGTCTTTTTCCAATCTTTAATGATCCCCTGAACCACTTTGACACCGGCAAGATGGATGTTCAAGATCGAAGGCATAAATCCTCCGGAGTCTCCGAACAGGTTAGCAGCCGCAGTCTGCCCGGGGAATTCACGATCAAAATCAGATGCGGTACGCATGATGATGATACGAGAGAAATCCACTAAACCGGCCATGGCGGCACGCATGAGGGATTCAAGTGTAGCATTGTCCTCCTGTTGGGTGGTGCAGTACACTCCGGTGCCATTTGTAAAGAGGGTCGTGGTGTTCTCGAATGCTTCGGCGAGGAGTGTGCCGCTCCAGAAATTGTCTGACGTTGCGGTGTCGCATTCGACAACGGATGGTCGTCCTTCAGCACCAGCAGCGAAAGCTGGATTTATACTGTAGTTTGCTCGGTACTGTTGGGCTGCCAAAGTGTCGTTTAGTGTGGCCTGCCTCGCAAAGCCAACAGCAAGCTTCTTGAGAGCGTCGTTAACTTCGAAGACCTCGGTACCGTAGAGTTCTGCCGGATACTGATCAGGCCTGAAGGAACCCTGTGGTACGTAGCCAGTAGGAAAGTCGGCAGGCTTGTCACGAGCATCGAATTCATATTGCAAGGCTACCTGAACAGCGTAGCGAGCAAACGTGACGGATCCCGTCGTGGCGATCTTGGGGTTCACACCAGCTATGCCGGCAATCATGAAATATGTTTTGGTGAGGTCGAAGGAAGGTGAGTGAACGAGGGATGTGATAGTTGTCGCAGCGTTGATTTCAGCCTCGCCTGTGGTAAGCTGGCAGACAGAGCCATCGCTCGTACAGTGGACATCGGGGAAGATGGGGGAAAGGCCTGGCACGGTGATGTTGCGAGCGAGGAGGTTAAACTCGGGTATGCCATACCATACGTCACCTTCACTATTGAACTAGAATGATTTTGGAGACAAACTAGCAGAGGGGTAGCAAGGGAGCTCACCATAGAGATGATGACGACTTTCGGAGCAATGGGTTTTTTATTGCTGTTCTGTTTAACTTTGTCGCTTCCATCCGACTGCGAGATGGCATCCGAGGCAAGGACGACCGTAAGCCAAAGGAGATTCGACAGTAAAAACAAGTTCATCATTGAGATCAGCTACGAGAGGAACTTCGTGAGACAGGGTGCTAGAAATCAAAGCAATCCCTGATGTGACCTGGCAGAGTATCAATCGATCGAAGTTCCCTGATAGTTTTTATAGTAGGGCCATGGCACCTAGCATGACTCGGACATACAAGGCTCGGTCGAGGTCATCAAGGGTCGTCCGCGCGTCAGTGCTACGAATCCAAACCGCATCTATCACCGCCAGATGACATCAGCCCATAAATAACCGTTCGAACTCCTTTTCGTCTCTTCATCACGCATCTTGCACACTCGAACCTTCGTTTCAGGGAAAATTGGTTTTGGAATGATAGGGACTGATCTTCTTGTGCGAACATCTGATTACATATGGACCATTATAGACCATTATGCGCTCAGCACGGACCATAGGAAAGAACGTCGGTAAATAACTTACTTGCCTTACTTGCCTTTTCAAAGAATATGACCGTTTCCAACACATTCAAATTATTTGGCATGCGATTAATGGGCCCGAAAGATAGGTACTCCGAGAAATGTCACGCGACGGCATCCGCGAGCGCCTCGGAAGTTTGGTCAGTGATGTTGTCTTCGCGTTGTTCTCCAGTTTCGAGCCCTTGGAGATCAGCGCCGCAGTCATGAGCACGCGAACGAGCTTCGTGCGATCGTAAGGCTCCCCAACAAGGATCCACCCTTTCGTCCAGCGCCGCGCGTCGTGAGCCGCCTTGACCGCGTCGCCTCCCATCAGGGTGATTTCGGCTCGCGTCGGGAGCTGTCGTAGCGAGGGCGGGGTCTCCGAGGGGAGGGCTGGCACCGCCAGGTGGCGGTCTGGATGTCTATCGGACAGTTGTCGACATCGTACTCGGCCATAGTGAACAGAGAGAAGAAGTGGGTAGATCGGGATGGCTTGTTAGGCCGGAGAGGTGAGTCGTATTGCTATCTAAAAAATCTAAAGGGATTGATGATGGTCAAAGATCAAGGAGCGTCCCATGTACTATGATGCGCCCTCGCATAGTAGCAACGGGGATGATGGACCTCGATTTCATCGCCTGCTGTATGTAATGACGGGAATCGAGAGTTTCTCATTTGATATCATGTATGTATGTGACGACCTCTCCAAAGGGCACGAAATACTTTTATGAATTCAAAGTTGAACGAACCACGTACGGCCGCGCAGCGCGGCGCAGACAAAATAATGTGACTGAAAGTCGGGAGTTACCGGTTGTCACATCATGTGCCATACTACGGCTGGATATCATGTGTCCGTCAGCCGCTGTGTCTAGCGCTACCATCCGTGTCTGTTGCCAACTCGGGCTATTGTATATAAGGAGCTCGCACCCATCTTGTCTTGCCTTTAGAACATCTCTCGACAACTGTGGTTCCTTGAATTCCAAACTTGCGAGATTATCGCGATAGGAAAGTTCAACTCGTTCTGTTGAGACGGCTGATATTTAGGCACATACAACGTTAACGGAAAAGAAGCGGGTCGCGGTGGCATCTTGTACAGTGAAGGACAACAAAATATCCAGATCCAGATCCAGATCATGAGGGCAGAAGCATCATTCATGCCGCTGGCCAGCAAACGATATTCCTTCTGTCCCTTGCTGTCGTGATATCGGCACATGGCCACATCATTACCTCGAACGCTTGAACGCTTGAACGCTTCTCGCCAGTCCAAGGCACACGAGATTCTTGTATGTGTAATTAGCTTCCGAAGAATTAGTTCATTCCAACTATTAGGCTCTATTAAGCCTCCAGGAATAACTGCGTCACTCTGTTTGACTCAAAAAACCAAGGGTTTGGCCTGAGGAAGTTCGTGGAATTTCGAGTAATACTTATGCCAAACTACTTATTGTCTTTCTGCGTCGAGTCTCCATGGGAATCCTAGCTGCTCTACCTTTTCTTCTCCCTTGATTCTGCCTAAGTACACTCTTGAGTCTTGGGTCCCTTCTTGCATGTATGCTGATTTCTGCATCTGCTGGAATCCGACTTTTTGAATTCTCAAACGGCAGGGCAAGGCCAAACAAGACAGTAGTACTGTTTCGTGTGGTTCGGAAGCTAATGCTACGGGGTTGGAAGTACGATGAACTCAAAAAGTCAAACGAAGTGAATGCACGAATGTTAATGTGACTGCCTCTAGTAGTATCAAAGGTTAGAGGAATCTTCTTGCTAACCTTACCCCGCTGCGAAGTGTACGGAACGACTTAACAACAGGCTGTTGGCCTCCAAAGATACTTCCTGGTCCAAAATCGGGATTACCGCCCAATGACCCCCAGATGTCACCGATATAGTTCGTAGGATTGACACCTTTCGAAAAGGTCTCGTCCCAATGGTCGATGATCCCTTGAACCACTTTGACACCGGCGAGATGGATGTTCAAGATCGAAGGGATAAATCCTCCAGGGTCGCCGAACAGGTTAGCAGCCGCAGTCTGCCCAGGGAATTCACGATCAAAATCAGATGCGGTACGCATGATGATGATACGAGAGAAATCCACTAAGCCGGCCATGGCGGC